>JAECUM010012966.1:0-36559 GCA_016617855.1 Megalonaias nervosa
TTATTCCCATTCAAATGCTAAACAGCTATTCCCATTCAAATACTGAACACCCATTCCCATTAAAATGCATATCCCTGTAGTGTTTGCAATGAATTTAAAAATCATTCTTATTTTAATTTATTCTATGTAATTAAATAAACATGATATTACAATTATTTTAACATCATTTTAATCTAATTAGAATAAATTAAAACTACTTACATTTGATATAAGTGATAGGAGTCCTTATTTACAACTGCTACATTTTCATATCAGAACTATTCCAGATACAGGAAGAGATTTGTCTTTGAAAGCAAAAACATGCCTCTTCCCTCACCACCAAAAATTTAATAATGATGTTCTTCACTTCACACAAAGTATTTTCCAGTCACATTAAAAATAATCTCAGTCACCAGAATCTAATTGGATCCTGGGCCCCCCTCTATGTAAGTAAACATCCAATGGATCCAATGTGCTCTGGTTTAGCTAAATAGTTTCTTTGATGTCTTGCTTACCAGGTAAGTGAGATAAAAAGACAAATGGATACGCAAATAGTTGGCTGGACAGCACTAAACCAATGTGTCTCCCTGCTTTTGGGGTGGGGGTGAGGGGTGGAGACGTAATATTGAGTTGTAGGGGTGGGGGTGAAAGGCATATTAATGATTAGTGTGGGTGCTAACCAAGATCACTGCATTTCTTCCTCAAATATTATGCATTCCCATTTAAGATATGATGGATGGTGGGTGAATTAAAAGATTTCCCATTAACACCATCTCATACCTTTTATGTTGGGAAACCAGTTATATGAAAGCATCTTACATTTAAAATTGTGGTGAAAATGGTAAACAATTAGACAAAACGTAAAGATGCTATTTGTAACAAAATTACTGATAATAGGTATGTATGATATTTGAGAATATACCATGCACAAAATATTAACACTTGCATCAAAGATATCATAGCTACTGAAAGAGATACCTCTTTCTCTGTAATTTGTTTTTACAAAGAGAAAAAGCCGTTTCCAAACATCTTCAGACCACAACCATACCTGAATGAGGGTTTTTCTAAGCGACGGCATAACATAGGCTGGGTTTTTACAGCTCAGGCGACCAATCATACAGATTGCAAGCTCTCGAATCTCGAAAACTTCATCATTTAGAGCAACAAACAGGGCACTGAGGTTCTCTGCCTGGGCTAGGTGGTCATCAAAACGCTCATCAAGGGAAGCCAATACACAGAATCTGATGTCCGAGTCTGAAATGAATTGTATAATTGGAGATAAGCTTGCCTTCTACATTTTTTTAAATACAAAATTGCAATCATCTTTTCCAAACACTCTTTCTGATACCTTAAACAGTTTAGGCCAAAACAAAGTGTTTTAATGTCATCAGTGCAAATTTCTATGGTGCAAGCCTCTTTAAGAGTACACAATTTTGACCGTTACTGTAAAGTAGTAAAGGAGGTTAACTACTTTTAAAAACTGATAAAAAGTCAGTTGGAAAATAAAGATACTACCTGGAAAAGTTGACCAGTGGTAACTGTTATGATAGGTTGGATTGTACCTTATATATGGAAAGGAATAATTTGATTCTGCTACACATCATGACAAGAAAAATAAAACCAAGATTTCCTAGATAATCAATAAAACTAAGATTATAATTTCACTAAACACACTGACACAATATATAATGAAGCAAAAATGCATGAATATAAAGCTCAAATTATGAACATCAGGTTTTTAGTAGAACTAAATATAATCTTTCAGCAATGCGCCAAACTATTCTTAATTCTGATAATTAAAGTGTTATTGTTCCTGTTAGCATTATTTGACTTCCTTGATCATCCCTTGAAATGATTTTCAAGTTCACTACTGGGAATCCATCTTTTCATATGTTTTTAAACTGACAAAATAATTTTGATCTTAAGATCAATGGAAGTATTTATATTAATAAGAACAAGTTGTTGTGTGTGTGATTTGGACTTTTAATATAGCTTTAACAATGTTTCAGTCATATTGCTAAGACGTCTGCAGTGTTGCAGTTTATAGTGATGTCTAGTACTGGGGCATCATGCCACTGACATGTGGCATGATGTCCCACCCAGTCAGATTATCCTGACACCAGGCTGACCAGTCCAAACACTAACCTTTTAATGCTGAGTGCCTAGCAAGGCAGCTGTTAGTACCCTTTTTAAAAGTCTCTGTTATGACCCAGCTGGGGTTTAAACCCACAACCTCATGCATCCAAGGTGGAGGCTCTAACCACTAGGCCACTGGACCAGTCCATCAATAAGAAGAACAGAGCTGCGAACTTTCCCAATGAGAAATCAGATCCCCCACTTTCAAACACTAAATATCAGATTTTTTTCTCACAACCTTAGACTTTAAATTCATCTTTGCAATGTAAGTTTTATCAAAAACTATATCTGTCAACAAACTTATGGCAATTAATTTTATCAGGACACAATAGACAAGACCATATAAGTATTACATTTTGGCAAATTTAGTGTATAACTGTAAACATAACATTTATTTACTCTGCTTGTTGGCTCCTTATAAAGAATGCCTCAAAATATGTCTCCCAAGTCAAATGTACTGGTATATGATTATATATACTACCCATGAACAAATATGATTTAGTTATTTCTAGCAAGCAGCCCACATCATGACTACATACAGTTTTGTAATACAAATATGCTGACGAGACATACAATGATGCAAATAATGAGGTTATATACACTAATTAATAATTATCATACACAAACCTACATGCAATATTTTTTTCATGCCTGTTTTTGTTTCATTCTAAATGACAAAATAAAGTTACTCATTTATCAGTCTGTTCTTTATTCACAAATCACACTGTAGTAGACTTTGCCCTCCTAAGAAATGCTGTGTCAAATTGTTGTTCAAAACAATAACCAAGCTGCTGAGATTTAACAGTCAAGAGTTGAATCTCCCTATATTGGCAGTACTGAAGGTAAGCAGCTTTCAATTTGCTACCTTTATAAAAGCTCACTACAACAAAATATAACTTTGAGTCACTTTGGTTGCTTCCATCTGTAGCAACTGAAAAAGGCCCACTTTTTAAAGCCATTACAATCATTTTAAAGCCATTTTTTTCTCTACAACCCATTTTGCTGACAATAGCTGCAGTTTTAGTTTTAGTCATACTTTTTTGCTATTTCACTATCAGGAAACATTTTTAAAACAATGCACCAACATGATTGGCACAGATAAGGACAAATTATGTAAAATATGGAATGATGAGAACAAGCATTCTGCATTAATAATGCTGTCATTGTGAGCTCTAAAACCAAAATCGTTTTTCAGTGCTTTCTGTGCAACGTTTCTTTGTATCCATGTCTTTCACTGTCATTCTTCCTGCCATGAGAGATTGAGAAATAACACCAGGATATGCTACAAAATGCATAAGAAATACCTCTCCCAGATTCTATTATACTCTTGTGTATACCCTTTTTTGAAAATTGTCTGATATCTTTGTGCCATTATGCTGGATGTTATTTTTTTTATAAAATTTAATAACACGATCGATATTGAACAAACAAGACTGTACTAGTATGTTTACTGCAACCGAATATCAGCTTCCATCATACAGTTTGTAAATGCATGCAGAAACTATGCTGACACATGAAAGTGGAATGCAAATTTACTAGAGTACCAGGTTTCATTTTTCTTCACGATGTTAAAAAATGGTCAGAAGTTATAATTCAAGTGGGAGAGCAGGAATGTACATTAAAAATCTGGAGTCTCATGCCTAAATTGGGAGGTGTGGTTGGCAGGTCTGAAACAAGCATAGACATCTTTATTTCAAGAACACTGATCCACTGAAACTGATAATTTAATTTTAATATAATATTCAAGTCTGCAATAAATATTGATCAGTGGTTTTTGTATTTGTACAAACAAAAGTCAAATGCAACCTCTCTATTTTCTCTTATTTTACATAATTTATGATTAAGAATCGATGACTGATTCAATCTAATCAATATCAACTAATCAAACAAGAAATCAATTAAATCAATCAATCAATCAAAAGTAAATATATAACTGTGCAAAAATGGCATTGGGAAAAAATGTTTGTACCTGTGTCAGTGATGCCAACTACCAGCAGTTTGTTGAGGACTTCACCAACTGTGTTCATAGCAGCTATACTGACCTGACATGGACTGGATGCCAACAACTTTGGGGAGAAAGAATAAATATAACAATAAGTATGATCTAAGTATGACAAAAGTCATATTCTGACTATATTAAAAGTATTTTTCTTAAAAAAAATGTTTACAATTTCTTTTCCAAATACACTGACCAAGTAATGTATGAAATTATTTTAGATCCATAGGAATTTGTCCTTGTAACCTGATATCCAATGCAATTTGTGTTTCAGGAGTACACTTTGTCACAACTAGAAAAATTCATATTTGTGCTTGCAGCACATTTTCTGATAGACTGAATATCAAAAGTTTGGCAGTAAAATTGATGATGGTTAAAATTTTGATGACACTGTGATAAAATGCCAGAGAAAATTATATTTTTGGTAATTTATATATTGGAATAAGTATACCGAAGTGTGTTATAACTGGGATAAATTCAGTATGTTTTCCTATTTGCTGATGTATAACTAGTCAATTATGAAACATTTTATAAACTCCACTGATGCACTGCCACTATATCTAAATCTGTAGCTGTATGACTACCAATACATGGTTGCACACTGGAGAATATAGTAGATATCCCCTATTTACAAAGAGAAATATTTGACTTAAATATTGTCTGTCCATCTATGTATGTAGTCCTCCTTGCTATAACAAAACTTAATGGTTGGATATGGTTTACTGTGTGCTGACTAACATTAAGCAGTGGGGTCAGCAATTTTGCACAGGTCCTGACGGCTTCTGTTCTTATCTCCTTGTGCTCACTGGACAGGTAATGTTCAGCACAGTGACGAACAAACTGTGTCAAAGAATGGCCTGAAATGAAATATTAAAATTAAAACCTTTTAAAAATTTTATTTGATTATAAAATAGAGTCTAAAAAATTCTATACCATACTGAAAAATGTGGATAGGTACTTAGTAATTAGTGATGACAATATGAGATTATTGTTTTAATTAGTGATGATCAGATTTGCTTATTTTTTTCATTAGTGACAAACATATTACTTAGTTAAAATAGTACATGCAAATCAGGAAATAAATTAGTGATGATTATGTGATTATTTTTTAATTATTGACAATCATATGTGCATATATTATACTGTGCTATTTTTTAAAATTAGTGACAATTATGTGCTTATTTTAAATTAGAGATGATCATAAATACTTATTATTTTCATTAGTGACCAATCCTATGAACTTATGTTTTTAAATTAATGGTCATATGTGTTTATTTTTTTTAAATTAGCAATGATCATACATGCTTATTTTAAATTTGAGATATCATGTACTTATTTTTTAATACAACAATGAACATATTCAAAATCAAAGTTTTCCAGGTGTGTTACTGTATTGTATTTATGCAAATTAACTTCAAAGTGCTCCAGGTGTGTTACTATACTGTAGTTGTACACATTACTTTCACCGTCAAAGTGTGTTTCAGGTGTGTTACTGTACTGTAGTTGTACGCATTACCTTCAAAGTCAAAGTGTGTTTCAGGTATGTTAGTGTACTGTAGTTGTACACATTACCTTCAAAGTCAAAGTGTGTTTCAGGTGTGTTACTATACTGTAGTTGTACACATACCTGCAAAGTCAAGGTGTGTTTCAGGTGTGTTACTGTACTGTAGCTGTACACATTACCTTCAAAGTCAAAGTGAGTCTCAGGTGTGTTAGTGTACTGTAGTTGTACACTACACATTACCTTCAAAGTCAATGTGTATCTCAGGTGTGTTAGTATACTGTAGTTGCACCCATTACCTTCAAAGTGTGCCTCAGGTGTGTTAGTGTATTGTAGTTGCACACATTACCTTCAAAGTCAAAGTTTCCGAGGGTTTTCAAGGCTAGCGTGATACTAGTAACATCTTGAACTTCTGCTACATTTGTTGTGGAGCCTGAAACAAAATGGAAGATAATTAGATCTGTATATAAAGTTCTATGGAGTAATACACTGAGGTCTACGGAGTAATACATAGAGGTCTATGGAGTAATACACTGAGGTCTATGGAGTAATACATATAGGTCTCTGGAGTAATACATACAGGTGTATGGAGTAATACACAGAGGTCAATGGAGTAATATATAGAGGTCCATGGAGCAATACACAATGGCCTGTGGAGTAATACATACAGGTCTATAAAGTAATGCTGAGAGATCTATCAAGTAACAAAGAAGTATACTGAGCAATGCATAAAGATCTCTGCAGTAATACTTAGAGAACTGTGGAGTGAGACAAAGAGGTACAGTAATACTTAGAGAACTGTGGAGTGAGACAAAGAGGTTTATACAGTAATACATATACGTCTATGATGTAATACATGCAGTAATACATTTGATACCAAAAATTCAGCAATCCCAACTAATCATGGAACCTATTAACTGTTATAATTAAATATTTAGGTGAGTAAACAGCTAGTTTAGTGCATATTATAGTGATCACAATGTAATAACCATACCCAAAACAAAAGATTGCATCTTCCATGATGATATGTCCATCTACATTGGTCAAATAAGATTTTTTCTATGCATACTTTCCCAATGTGTATTGTCTACCTATGACAAAGGTCATATCAATGAACCCAAATTCCTAACCTGTATCTTTAACAAATGCCATAGCAATGAACCCCAATCTTGTATCTTTAACAAATGCCTTAGCAATGAACCCCAATCTTGTATCTTTAACAAAATGCCTTAGCAATGAACCCCAATCCTGTATCTTTAACAAAATGCCATAGCAATGAACCCCAATCCTGTATCTTTAACAAAATGCCATTGCAATGAACCCCAATCCTGTATCTTTAACAAAATGCCATAGCAATGAACCCCAATCCTGTATCTTTAACAAAATGCCATAGCAATGAACCCCAATCCTGTATCTTTAACAAAATGCCATAGCAATGAACCCCAATCCTGTATCTTTAACAAAATGACATAGCAATGAACCCCAATCCTGTATCTTTCACAAATGCCATAGCAATGAAGCCCAATCCTGTATCTTTAACAAATGCCATAGCAATGAACCCCAATCCTGTATCTTTAACAAAATGCCATAGCAATGAACCCCAATCCTGTATCTTTAACAAAATGCCATAGCAATCAACCCCAATCCTGTATCTTTAACAAATTCCTTAGCAATGAACCCCAATCCTGTAACTTTAACAAATGCCATAGCAATGAACCCCTATCCTGTATCTTTAACAAATGCCATAGCAATGAACCCCATTCCTGTATCTTTAACAAAATGCCATATCAATGAACCCCAATCCTATATCTTTAACCTTTTAGACCATGACTATTTCTATGTCCTCTCAACATTATTCACAGACTCGAAAAGCTTACCATATACCTTAAAATTAAATTCAACAGGAACCACAACCACCACACAAAACAAAACAGAGACTCCACAGGTTTAAAGATATGCAATGTATTACAATACACAACTTACAATACGATACATCTTAACGCACATAAAGAAAAAAGAGATGAATAACGAATAATTAATCATGGCCATTGAAAATCAGAGTAACTTTTATAAGATACATATAATTCTGAATCAATTCTCAACCTTAAGTACAAATGTGTGTATCAAAGTGGCAAAATTACTGATTTATCAGTGAACTGTTTAACTTCTAATGGTCTCCTCTTTAACAAATCTTTATATCCATACTCTGATCTTTTTCCTTCCTCTGGAAATTTATGTGACTTTCAGATAATTGGCAAAGTCCCATGAAAATCAACTAATACCAACAAGAACTTTAGCCTCTTCATGAAACATTTAGAAATGTTGCTGATGTTGCAACAAGTGCTATGATACAATTTACTGGTATGATAATATCACATGACAAGCACTTTAAAGGTGAATGGTTAAATAAATATTACACACTACACAGAGAATATTTTCATATATGTGACTTTAAACTAATTTGCAAAAGTTCTTGTGCATCACTGCTCTCCAAGTATATGAATTCATACCAACTGTATGCAATTCATGCAATTGAACACCCTGGCAGTATCGATGATATTGTCTATTAATGTGTGTGTGTGTGTGTAATCTATCATCTTTCCTAGACTATTTATACAGGATCACTTTATCAACACAAAAAGGGCAAGTCATTTATACAACCACCATTCTTCACTGGATTTCTCTCTGCCCATGGGAGAGTGGGCCCTGATATGTATCTTAAAAACTATTTATAGTATCTTTCTTAAAGTACATATTATATTTGCCGGTCTATAAGATGATACTTTTTGGCCAGAAAATCTTAGCTTTGTCTTATACTCCGAATCAACTTGTATATGGATTTTGTCATCCAAATCGCTTTATTGTATGTCACATAATTTTTTGTATAGAAAAATTCTCCAAAAGTATGAAAAGTGTAAAAACATATTTCATTTTGGGGAGATCATGTATAAAAAAATATAGGACTCCAAACTGAGAGTTTGAAACAATTACATGATTGTCAATATTGAAATTAACTTATATCAGATGTAACTGCACTAAAGCAGCATGCATTAGTAATATACGTTGTTTGTAATATACCTTGTTTAAATTTGATACAGGTGTGTTAGAATTGAAAAGTTAGAATAACCATGACAGAGACAGATACTGAATCACAGTTTTCTTACTGCACCTCACGATCAAATAAAAATTATGCCCCATTACAAGAGAGAGAGAGAGAGATGTATTTACGATTGTATGGCAATCTTTTATTGTTCACTTACTTGATGACTGTGACTATACTCATATACAAAGGTGCAGTATCATACTCCATTATCAATTAATACCACTAGGTAAACAATTCCTTCTAGTTTTAGTTATCACTTCCATTGTTCAAGAATCACATGGCTTTGAAGTTGTATTTACATGCTAATTAAATATGCTACAGCTGTAGTCAGGTTTTCCAAGCTAACACCTTTTTGAGGTCAAGATTTGGCAGACCAGATCAGATTAGTGAGGCTACCAATAGGGAAATGAGGCTAACCATGGGTATTATGAATATGGTACCATATAATGAAAGGAAATACCTGGTGTTACTTGTGTAAATTTCTCAACCAGTGACATTTTTTGAACTTGCAGATAGGACTGACAGCAATTTAAAGAATATATAGCATGAGCAAAGATCAAAAACAATTGCTGCCTAAGTACAGGAAGAGTACATGCACTTGAAAAAAAATAATCTTTTTTGTTTGGAATGGAGAGGTTGTTATACTTGCGAAGAAAATTAGACATCATGCAAAATGGTCATTCTAGGGATATAACCTAGTAAATGGATACAACTACTGTGAATATTCAAACCATGAAGGAGTATGGTATGTATTTTCATAGTTTACATTTACTATTTAATTTATTACTTTTTTTATCTCTTTGACAAAAGCTTCAACTAAACAGGGCAATAACGTGAAGAAAAACCCCACAAAAACCTGGAATCTCTCTTTGTCTCTCATATATATCAGGCCATATTTTATTTTGATCATGAATGCAAGAAAGAAAATGCAAGGGAATAAATATGCATCTCTCTCTTTATTTCTCCTTCCCCCCCCAAAAAAAAATGTGGAAAAAGAATTTTAGCATCAATGATGCAATTTCCCTATTGCTGGTAATCTGAAATAGCATACAATGATACTTTTAATATTTATGAAACAAGAAGTTATTATAGTTTAATTCCACACAGCATCGCAAATTTTATCCTATCTGTAACTCAATAAATTTTCAGGTCAGCATCATTATATGTAGCTAAAAGTACATAATACATTTAAAATACTTCATTTGAAACAAATTAGGTACTTTTAGTTACATTTATTGATCCAGACCGGAAATGTTACTGAGATATATATAGGATAAAATTCGCGATGCTATGAGGAACAAAGTGAAAAAGATGAAGCTGAGATATTGATCTGGCCTCGTCTTATAGGCTGGCAAATACGGTACTCTTACCTGGCATTATAAGGGGAGCTAATCAGTTCAGTAAGCAGGAATTCCTAGTCTGTCTTTACCCTCATGGGGTCTTGCCTCTGGAGTCATAATTTGCAAACCACTGAGATCCCCAACCAAGGAAGATATGGTGGCCAATGTTTAAGGCATTGGACTCATTACCTTAAGACTATGGGTTCAATTCCCACCATTGGATCAGCATGAATCCTCACTAACATGTATAGATTTCACACATAACAAACTCTTCCATGACCTTGATGGAACAAGTTCATATAGAAAGTCTGATCAAAATCTGTTTATAAATATGGTCTTAAGAGTGTTCACAAGCTCTGCCAAAAAATTCAAACTATTTACAAAACTGAAAAGTTCCTGTAACAGCCTGAAAATCTAATAAGGTCATCTACATATGAATACAAAACAAGCAAACTAAACTTTACTGTCAATGCTGAGAGTTGTTTTTGCATTCTTGTTAAGAAGTGTCTGATGATGGACAAATGAACAGACAGATGGACAGGGCCAAACAAGGAAGCCATCAATGCAAGCAATGCAGCCATATCAAACTTTGACAAAAATATTAACACTGTAATTGATGAGGAGGATAGGATGACAACAATGACATCGTTGGTTAGAAAGTAACAGCTCACAAGGCAACAGAGACAAAATTAAATGATGACTCAATATCTCCAAGGCAATAGAGACAAATGAAAATTATGACTCAATATCTGTGTAGGTAAATTACTCAATATCTGTCAAGGCAACAGGGACAAAAATAAATTACTCAATATCTGTCTGGGTAATAGGGATGAATATAAATGACTCAATATCTGTCAGGGCAATAGTGACAAAATTAAATGATAACTCAATATCTGACAAAATGTAACTGGACATATATAATCTTCACAAAATATGGGACAATAATTACCAGGTGAAGGCACAGTGGTGGTTGGAGTGTTGGGTGCACCAGGATGTTTCAGTGGCTTTCCCATGAGGACCATGGACAGGGTTTTCAATAGGCCATCCTGAATGTCCTTCTTCAGCTGGGGGATCTGAGTTGCTAAATCACGCAGGGCTGCTGTCAGTGCCGGGCTATCAAATAGTATTTACAATTTTTAATAATATAACTAAGTTTATTTTACTAACATCAACCTGTAAACAATTGAGTACATGTAGCATATTGTATACGCAACATAAATATATTGCACTGCGCTAATTAGCAATAGACATAGCATATAGCCAATTTGTAATAAAGGTGCTCATTAGCAAGAGACAATATATAGCCAAATTGTAGTAAAGGTACTCATTGGCAATAGAAATAGCATATAGCCAAGTTGTAATAAAGGTGCTCATTAACAACAGACACAATATATAGCCAAGTTGTAGTAAAGGTACTCATTAGCAATAGAAATAACATATAGCCAAGTTGTAATAAAGGTGCTCATTAGCAACAGACACAATATATAGCCAAGTTGTAGTAAAGGTACTCATTAGCAATAGGCACAATATATAGCCAAGTTGTAGCAAAGGTCCTCATTAGCAACAGACACAGCATATAGCGAATTTGTAATAAAGGTGCTCATTGGCAATAAGCACAGTATATAGCCTTATTGTAATAAATGTGCTAACTGGCAACAGAGGTGCTCAATAGCAACAAACACACCATATAGCCAAGCTGTAATAAGGTGCTCATTAGCAATGGACACAGCATACAGCCAAGTTGTAATAAAGGTGCTCATCAGGAACAGACACAGTATATAGCCAAGTTGTAATAAAGGTGGTGATTAGCAATATACACAGCATATAGCTAAGTTGTAATAAAGGTGCTCATTAGCAACAGACACAGTATATAGCCAAGTTGTAATAAAGGTGGTGATTAGCAATATACACAGCATATAGCCAAGTTGTAATAAAGGTGCTCATTAGCAACAGACACAGTATATAGCCAAGTTGTAATAAAGGTGCTCATTTGAAACAGACACAGCATATACTGAAAAGGTGTAATAAAGGTGCTCATTAGCAACAGACACAGCATGTAGCCCAGTTGTAGTAAAAGATGATAAGAGTTGTATAAATTTTGTTCTTCTGCTTTCAAGAAAATGTTATGCTATGAAAATATTGAGAAATAATTCCACATAATTTAATCCTGGAAATTAATTAAATAGAAATTTTGGGGAGATTTTGTTAATTGGATGCAGAAGTAGACTTCCCTATTGTCATCTGAAAGCTAAAACATATCCTAACTTACTATTTAAATTTAATCAGTTTCTATTATTTAAGTTGGCTGCATGTCTCAAACAAAGCAAAGCTGGGACAGCTTGCAATGTTTTACCATCCAGCTGCAAGTATAAAAGCATAAAACACATGTCTATACATCATGGTGTATTCCTGAACAGAAATTTATAAAATGAACCCATCCCCACCCCCAATGCAGAACAAGAAACAAGTTCATAGATCATGGATACCTCACCAGCACCTGAAATGACCTCAATGCAAAACTTAACCATGGTGTGAAGGATCGATGGACAATGGTAACAATATATGCATATGTAAAAGGACTATAAATATAAAAGTCATGGGACTGAATATATACAGATAAAAAAAAATACTATCAGTTATCAATAACTATTTTCAGGTAAGGCAGACTCCATGCTGAACTCTAATATCTGGTTAAAAAGCTTCTCTCTTCATTTTTTTTTCAAGGATCATGGGAGAATTTTGGTCATGTATTAATGTAATTTCTGATATTTATGATCACCAAATCAGCACCATACTTAATTACTAAGCATAACAGTTTCTTCTATAACAATCCACTTTCTACTTTGAATGGAAAACTGACACAAATGTAGATGAGATGAAATTTTTAATGCAATATACTGAAACAAAAGGATGTGGAGAATGTTGTGTATTCAATATAAGGCAAAGTGAACTTCACTTTTTGGGACTCTTTAGGCAAAATTACAGACCTGACTATTTTGCCCAAATCGCCTGATTGTGTGGACACTGGAAATGGACAATATGAAACTGACTTTAAACAACTGAAATATTTTTCATATGTCTCTGTGGCACCAAGTTTTATTTCTTCATAAAATCATACCAATCTTTCTGTGTTTGATGCATTTCTGCATTAAATCTCTTCCTGGGGATTCATTTTAGCAAATCTCACCAAGTTGAAAAAAAACTTTATTTTGCAAACAAACAACAATAAGCTGGACATGACCTGCATGTTTAGCCCACCCCCAAGCTTCAACAATGAGGATATTTATTCAGCAAGATAAAGGTAAGTGCGCACCCAAGTTATATTCCAAATTTGGAAAGCATGGTACAAAATGATATTAAAATAAAAGGAAAGTAAAAACTTGAACACTGTGGCTAACTAGGGAGTGGACAGACATACACACAGATATGCACATGGTCTCCAAAATGATTCCTATGTCCAGCTTCCAGCAAAGTGGGTTTGATACACAAATGGTATGAATGGGTGATCTACTTCCTTCTTACATCTTCTGAATACATACTACTGATCAGTAAAATTTTCAGTCAATCCCAACTCGTAAAAGGTGTCAACAATTTCTCCCTAAATTACCTGAGCCCTGTAGCCAGCATGGAATCTAGCAATTCCCTCACATCCCGAGTCATCCCTGGTCCAACTGCCTTGGCTAACATACTGATGCATGTGAACACTGTAGGGTCCACCACAAAACTCTTGTGTTTCCTGGAAACAATTTTACTTAAATCCATTATAAAAGAATCTTATCACCGAAGCAAATTGCTTGGAGTTCTTTACAATAAAATACATTCAAAGAAGGTCTTTTAGGGCTGCAAAAATTACTTTGTTGTATCCATAATCTGTTATAAAGTACATCTATTATGATTCATATAAAATACTTTATCCATAAACAGGTTCACATTTGTACTAACCCCAAATGTATTTGATACATGTTCATACTAATCATGTTTTCTTCTGTATTCTTAAAAAGCTCTTAAACTAAAATTTAAAGTAGTTTAACTTTGATTTTCTATCAACATTAAAAAAAAAAAGTGATTTCATAATTTTTATCTCTTAAGTAGATTTTGATCTAAAATAAAATAATTCTGCTACGCTATCAACCACTCTTCAATATCACTGATGATGTTTTTTTAAAAAATTCTGCTACGCTATCAACCACTCTTCAATATCACTGATGATTTTTTTTAAAAAAAATTCTGCTACACTATCAACCACTCTTCAATATCACTGATGATGTTTTTTTAAAAAAATTCTGCTACGCTATCAACCACTCTTCAATATCACTGATGATTTTTTTTAAAAAAAAATTCTGCTACACTATCAACCACTCTTTAATATCACTGATGATGTTTTTTTAAAAAAATTCTGCTACGCTATCAACCACTCTTCAATATCACTGATGATTTTTTTTAAAAAAATTCTGCTACACTATCAACCACTCTTCAATATCACTGATGATGTTATCAACCACTCTTCAATATCACTGATGATGTTTTTTTTTTAAAATTCTGCTACGCTATCAACCACTCTTCAATATCACTGATGATTTTTTTTTTTTTAAATTCTGCTACACTATCAACCACTCTTCAATATCACTGATGATGTTTTTTTAAAAAAATTCTGCTATGCTATCAACCACTCTTCAATATCACTGATGACTTTTTTTTTTAAAAATTCTGCTACACTATCAACCACTCTTCAATATCACTGATGATGTTTTTTTTAAAAAATTCTGCTACGCTATCAACCACTCTTCAATATCACAGATGATTTTTTTTAAAAAAAATTCTGCTACACTATCAACCACTCTTCAATATCACTGATGATGTTTTTTTAAAAAAATTCTGCTACACTATCAACCACTCTTCAATATCACTGATGATGTTTTTTTTAAAAAATTCTGCTACGCTATCAACCACTCTTCAATATCACAGATGATTTTTTTTAAAAAAAATTCTGCTACACTATCAACCACTCTTCAATATCACTGATGATGTTTTTTTAAAAAAATTCTGCTACACTATCAACCACTCTTCAATATCACTGATGATGTTTTTTTTAAAAAATTCTGCTACGCTATCAACCACTCTTCAATATCACAGATGATTTTTTTTAAAAAAAATTCTGCTACACTATCAACCACTCTTCAATATCACTGATGATGTTTTTTTAAAAAAATTCTGCTACACTATCAACCACTCTTCAATATCACTGATGATTTTTTTTAAAAAAAAAAAACACTGAATAAAATTCGAACTATGAACAAGAAAACAACTTTTGTTTAAAAATCTCCAACATGTCATTTTGTCTTATCAATGGTAAATGTTATCTAGGAGATATGTATGAAAGGAAGGGCTATTCCAGAATTAAACTGAGGGTAGGGTGGAGTGAGGGTGGGTCAGCTTGCATATTTTATAATACTACACCAACAATCACACTTTAATTTGACTGGTCTGCATAAAACAATCTGAGCAGTCTGGATCATCACAAAAACCAACATTACCCATATTCAATTAAATTTAGTGTCTTAAAACCGCCTAAGCTAGTAAGTTACAAAAGTTATTTACAAAAGCTTTGATGAATTCACATACTTAGCTGTCAGATCCTTGTGAGGAAGGGACATTCTAACTACTTCCATAATCCGTGCCACATAACGGATAACCTCATCCCCAACAGCTGTTGCTAAAAGCCCTATAGCCTGGAACGCAGCTGTTTTTTCTCTCTGTGACTTTACTGTAGCCAAAAGGAAGGTAACAGAATCTTCTAGGTGTCTGGAGAAATAAGAAATCAAACTGTTAACTAAAAGAAGTGTCCTGCCTGTACTTTTTGAACCCATATCCCAAAGAGATATAACCCAGAGACCATTGTGGTACAAGAAGAAACTTTGTGATTATTATATTCCAAATATTAAGTGAATTGGATAAGTGATTAATTAATTACAAGTGCTGGAAAAATCTTTACCCAAAGATGTCCATAGCCACACTTACCTACAAACCTCATGCCCACAGACTGTCCCAACTCTATCAATGGGGCATTAAAAAAAAATGCCAAGACAACCACAATTTGCTATATTTAAATGTTTGATAGGAAAACATGAAGAATTTGAACTCTCCAGCAAGAAAACATTTTGCAACAGTTAAAGCATTATATATGTATATGAGCCAAGAATCTGCTTTACTGTTTTCACAGGGTACATTGTCGCTAGTTTTCATTGAGATATTTGTCACTATTTTTCATGGGGTACAATGTCACTATTTTTCATTGAGATATCTGTCACTATTTTTCATGGGATACAATGTCACTATTTTTCACGGAGATATCTGTCACTATTTTTCATGGGGTACAATGTCACTATCTTTCATTGAGATATGTCACTATTTTTCATGGGATACAATGTCACTATTTTTCATTGAGATATTTGTCACTATTTTTCATGGGGTACAATGTCACTATTTTTCACTGAGATATTTGTCACTATTTTTCATGGGGTACAATGTCACTATCTTTCATTGAGATATTTGTCACTATTTTTCATGGGGTACAATGTCACTATTTTTCACTGAAATATTTGTCACTATTTTTCATGGGGTACAATGTCACTATTTTTCATTGAGATATTTGTCACTATTTTTCATTGGGTACAATGTCACTATTTTTCATTGAGATATTTGTCACTATTTTTCATGGGGTACAATGTCACTATCTTTCATTGAGATATTTGTCACTATTTTTCATAGGGTACAATGTCACTATCTTTCATTGAGATATTTGTCACTATTTTTCATGGGGTTCAATGTTGCTCTATTTCATGGAGTACAATGTCGCTTTTTGTTAGGTGCAATGTCACTACTTTTCATGGAGTACAATGTCACTATTTTTCATGGGGTACATTGTCGCTACTTTTCACGCAGAACATTTACACTATTTTTCATAGGGTACAATGTTTGTATTTTTCATGGGGTACAATGTCACTACTTTTCATGGGGTACATTGTTGCTATTTGTTCATGGAGAAATTTTGCACCATTTTTCATGGGAGTACAATGTCTGTATTTTGCATGGGTTATAATGTTGGTATTTTTCATGAGGCACAATGTCACTATTTTTCACAGAGAACATTGGCACTATTTATCATGGGGTAAAATGTTGCTATTTTTCATGGGGTATAATGTTGCTATTTTTCATGGGGTACACTGTTGCTATTTTTCATGGGGTACAATGTTGCTATTTTTCAAGGGCTACAATCTTCCATGGATTTGTTGGACACAGCAAATCATGACTGTAAAAACCCAAACCAATAATGACTCTTCTGTAGAAAACACATGATCTCTTCTTAAATTGATGCATTTCAACACTAAAGAAAATGACAATTTAAAAATTAAAAAAATATATTAAAACTGATACCAATGAAAATGATTCACAATATATCACTAGTATGCCTGAGGATCTGAACTAGAAGGGATGTTTTTACTGTAGGCAAAAAACATGTCTTCCCTCCCCTCCATGACAACAAATGTAATTTTGTGACACTGTACTTGACAGAAAGGAAAGGAAAAAATAGTAAGGTGACTGTGATACAGAAAGTCCCTGAATTTTAAGGTCATGATTTTAGTCTTCCTCTTGAAAAAGTTCTGTCAATTTAAGTGATATACTGAAAGCGTATGCTTACTAAAATTATGATAAGTTTGACATATGTCCAAAAGTGGGCCCAGACAGCTGAAATCATTGACGAAACAAACAAGATTTGTGTTTGTAAAATACTTCATACCAAAAGAGACCAATTCCCAAAAATTAAAAAATAAAGAACAATTTTTTTAAAAGAAAATGCTTTAATGGATTGAATATATATAATAACGAATTCTGCATGTCTACAAACATGCATGAATAAAATTTCATCTGTTTAACTCAAGTGGTTGTAGCTAATTTGTGCCATCAAAAAAAGTCCAAGCCAAATCATTCAAAAATGTATAAAAATGGACTTATTGCTGTAATGGCCTGAAAATCTAATAAAGTTGTATGAATATTAATATGATTATAAATAAGCCTAAAAAATTTAATGTCTATTTCAAATAACCACTGCTTTGTCATGCTTACAAGGTTTTCTATTAAAATGTCCAAATTGATTGTAAACGTAAAAAAGGAGAGAAAAAATTGCAATTCCAATACAAGCCTGAGAATTTAAACAAGTCATCAAATAGTTTTTGTTTCAATGTGTTTACAAGGGTTTTGTCACACAAATATAAGTTCAAAAAGTTCACAGAACCTAATCAGGTCATGGGACCCATTCAAGATGTCTAAACATCCAATTTTGTCTGGTTTGGGACAATAACTTTTTTTAGTTGACTTGTGACAAATGGACTAACTGACTGGACAGATGACAAAACTAATCCAAGAACTTACCTCAATATGTGCTATCATTTGGGTTAAAGTTTCAATTTTTTCCTTTGTGTTCTGCAGTCTGAATTGTAACTGATTGTTATTACCTATGATCAATCAAAGAATAGAAAAATCATTCAAGAACTACAATAAAAAAACGTTCCTTGCATCAAACCATTTAACTGAATCGGTACATGGAAATCTGAATATTTCAAATAAATGATCTCCAAGCAAACTCATATCCATAAAACAGCCCTGAACTTACAAGATGATGTGAGAATTTCAGTTGACTTCATATCCTCATGCATGACTGGGGCATATAGAAAATGCCAGATGCACTAACCTGCATGTCATAAGAGATACAGGAAATACCAAAAAAATGGAAATGTATTTCATCTCCTAAACACATGCTGAAACCAATTAACTACAGTAAGCAAGTAATGTTGTAGGTTTATCTATCAAAGACCCAAAAATTGTCCCAAAGAGAATGCAAAGTTAAAACAATACTTGACATGTGTCAACACAGATTAGGGCTGACAATAGACTAATCTGAAGTCTTTACAACATTAAAAAGGGACAGTTTTGAAGGCAAATTATTCATAACTCAATGCATGTAGGTAACCATTTAAGAAAGATTATGTTTATCTGCTTAGTACCTGATTATGATTGATGCTATTAATTAAGAAAACTCTTTTTTTGCTTAAATTAAATATCAGTGCTTTATTAACCAGGAATGTGCCTCACTTCTGATGCTTTGCCGACAGGGAATAATAAAGTAGTATTAAACAAATTCAGATTCACTCAACTGACTCTTGAACTTTGAAGAATATGAATAATACATAGTATTTAACACATTACATAATATCACTCATAATTCCAATGGACAAAATTATGTTATAAAAGTATCCAATTCTTCATGTGCTTTTAACATGGAATGTATTTCTACATGGAACAACTATATTTATTCTTGTGACATGATGTACTTTTTATTAAATATATCTATAAAAAAATGGATCATAAGGGTTTTTGGTTTTGATGGGTTTCACAGTATTATTTTCAAAATTCTTACAGCCCTAGAGAGTTGTTTTCGAGGTACATTATTTCTTACAGCCCTAGAGAGTTGTTTTTGAGGTACATTATTTCCTACAGCCCATGAGAGTTGTTTTCAAGATACATTATTTCTTACAGCCCTAGAGAGTTGTTTTCAAGGTACATTATTTCTTACAGCCCTAGAGAGTTGTTTTCAAGGTACATTATTTTTTACAGCCCTAGAGAGTTCTTTTTGAGGTACATTATTTCTTACAGCCCTAGAGAGTTGTTTTCTTACAGCCCTAGAGAGTTGTTTTCAAGGTACATTATTTCTTACAGCCCTAGAGAGTTGTTTTCAAGGTACATTATTTCTTACAGCCGTAGAGAGTTGTTTTCGAGGTACATTATTTCTTACAGCCCTAGAGAGTTGTTTTCAAACTACATTATTTCTAACAGAAACTGAACTTTCTCCATAAGAGGAATGAAAGTGGAGGAAAAATTAATTTATTTGCACACAACAGCAAAGGGATACTACTTCATCTTGTAACTACCCATGTTGTGTGACATTTAAGCCACAAAATTTTATCCCATTTATTTATTTACTTATTTATTTATTTATGTGATATATTTCAGTTTGAACTTTTTTTGTTACCTCAGACACATTCACACAGTTTGGGAACATTTCCAGGAGTTATCAAAAAATTCAAGGAATTCTTAATGTTGTATGAACCATGTTGCATCATTTTATTTTATTTTTACTTCTTCAAATACCATATTTAATGTAATTTTTCGTACACGAAAAAATAATTATTAATTTCAGTGTACAAAAAATTATATGTAAAATAAATAATTATCATTTGGTGGTACTGACCGTGTACGAAAAATAAAGGGATCGTACCAAAACAAGTTCTATGGTACACACGCTACTCGACAACCTAACAGTACAAACGTACAAAGTAAACGTATATTTTCTGTCTCATTCTGCTCTCAATTCAAGAATCTAATTACAATAAATCAAAAGTACTGTTGTTATTAGTGAACGAGAGAGAGAGAGATAGAGAGAGAGAGAGGATTATGTCTCAGTGTGCAAGCTCGTCTCCATTTAGAACATATGTAGCTGTTATGTTGTGTAATATTGGCAAAATGATCAAGATGGTTTGAACATGTATTAAGTTATGGGTATTATTTATTGGTAAATTGTACGCAACGATACGACCCCACATCGTCAAGAAATTAAGTGCAAGTTGTATTTTTACCGCAACAATAACCTCATTATCAAGTTGCAATAAAAAATAAAGAACTTGAAATCAAAGTTTAAGTTGATGTGCGTGAGTGCACACATGCGTGCGTGTGTGTGTGTGCACGCACACCAGAGAGATTAATCAAACAAATTTTTTTCAGTGTACAAGACTGTATTTATCCAGTGTAGTTTTTATTTGTAGCTTTTGCAAAGAGAAAAAAAGACTATTTTCTGTTACCTGACAAGTGGGATAATCTTCATGTATTACGACCCTACTATATTCCATTAGGAATAAACACCGCTAAATCAACAGTTCATTCTTGTTTTAATTACGATGTCCACTGTCACAACAACCACATGGCTATACAGTGTTATGTACACGGTAATTAAACATGCTTAGCGCTTTGGTTATTCCAGTTGAAACCAGATTGAGGGCAAGAATCGACTGAAGAGGTCAAATAAGCGAGGCTGCCAGTAGGGAAATGAGGCTCGCTTTAGGGAAATGAAAGTCTGTCAATGTGCTATTGACGCCGTTGTCCATATAGCAGTTGTTATAAGGACAAGCGATCATATGCATTACTTGTTATTCAAACTCGCCAATAAAGATAATAGTGGGGTATATCATAGAATAGATTTGCAATAAAATTTTAATTATATCCAAGTCAAAACAGAACAAGCACTTAAAAGATAGTATATATATGAATCGATTTAATGGAGTCCGTGACTTTCAAATTTATGATGGAAAATGACGAGGTTTTTATATTTTATGTTTGTATGACTAATGAAACAATAAGACTAGTTGACCAGTGGTCTGTGGTCTTCACTTTAGCATGTACTGAGATGTAATTATTGTTGGATAAGACAACATCAAAGCGCTTCCGAACTCATTTTAAAATGCACGTGGTGTTTTGTTACATTGACGGACTTAATATGGAGAACTAATTAACGATAATATTTAACGGTATGGTCTGTGAAGTCCTTTGTTCATTTGTTAATAAACACCAGTAGATACTGTAATGACAATAAGAGCTGATGCACATGGGCGCCCGTTAAGATCTTTTGCAAAAAAGGGGGGGGGGGTCAGTCAGTCACGGCCGGGAGAGTTAGTATAGTAAGTAGTCTGAAACTAAAGTTAATATTTACTAAGCGTTTTGAACAGAATCTTGTGACATATTTTCAGCTTCATCTGCATGATTAAACTTGTCGGACCCCCCCCCCTTGACCTATGCTGCGGGCGCCCATGCTTATGCATCAATCATTATATTTTCTCACCAACAATTAATCATTAATTTTTGTAAAAACAAAATGGGAATACGTTATTTTCGATCTTTTTTGCAAACGTAAATATTCTTAGTGGAAATTTTATGTCCGATAATTTAATGAATTTTTCAAATAATACAAAGTGATATGTACGAAAAATTATGATACATTTAAATAATTATTATTTTGATAACTGGATTGTGTATGAAAAATTAAAGGGTACAAAAAAATACATGAAATACGGTATATCTTAACTTACATTATAGTGACTATACATAAGATTATTAAATTATAAATGTTCATTCGTTTGTTTTTAGATATTATGTTCTACAGCATATCTATATTTATCAATGTCTGACATCTGTGTTCTCTCTTTGCGCTATACATACATATCAGTGGCTAATCCAAACCTCTGGCTACTTACACTCCATCTAAATGACACTTTATTTGACAAACTGTTCTTGCAGATATTTTTAACAACTTAATATTAAAGCAAATTCTTTTCCCTTCTGACACTGCAGAAAATATGCTCCATGTTAAAGTGAGTATTAACTTTTTCTCTTTGTTTGATAATCAATTATCATATATTATCATTTTTAAATAGCATACATTACCCTCACTATTTTTAGACATTTCCACTTCATATAACTAATTTTGACTTACGTAATCTCTTCCAAAGAGGAAATAAAGGCAGTCACAAATATACAAACATACACAGACAACTAGGACAACTTACAGCCTACAGAAGATGGTGGGATTGAATGAAGCCAGCCTGGGTAAGACAACCAACAGGGTTTGTTGAACATAGATGCTTCTGCTCCCTCTGTGTCTCATTATCAAACTACAAACCTGAAATTAATAATAATTTCTATTAGCAAGTACTTCTATAAAGCTGGAAGTCTAATTCAGCATTTTAACTCACTATGATTACAACAAAAACAAACAATATGAAAACCAAATGACATCCAGGGAAATGAAAGTGCCACACATTTCTTGTAAACTCATTTTTGGCATTATCAATTTTTTTAAAATAAAATTCTTTTACATTTTATGGTTCCATATTTACTTGATACAATCGAAGCAGATGAATATAAAGTTACAAGATATTGTAAAATATTTATTTTCACTTTAAATATAAAATATCTGGCAAATCTAGACAATATATATTTTAAAGTCACTTTCACCCGTTCTCTATTAAAATTAGCTTTCCAATTTTTTTTAATGGCAAACAAACTGTTGATGAACTTGCCAAAAAAACAAGACTCATTTTTATGGCCCAACATAACAGCTGTTGGATTATAATAGTGTTAGCCTGTCCATCCATCAACCATACCTTGGTAAGTCTTACTACCATCATTTCAGTCATTGTGGTTTGACATCCATGTTCCATGAACATAGTTCAAATATTTTCTTATGTAAACATAGATTCTGACACAAAATGGTGTTTGGATTCCATACGCTTCACAGTATTTCTTGCAACTAAATTACATGTATTGTGTTTAATATTGAAATTACTCATACCTGCATGCAGCAATAAACTTACCTATATAACTCAGTTTTTTTTATTCTATCCAACATTTTCCTGATTTATAAAAAAAATCAATAAAATGTAATTCCATTAGTTTCAGAAAGAAAAAGTCAATCAAATTAATGGAAATAAGATAAAAAAAATAGCTGATTTCATTACAGTACAAATTCTTGATCCTTACCATATCAAAGTTTGCAGTAATTAAATCTTTGCAGAGTCGACTCTCAAAAAAAGTTGTTTTTCGTTCAAACTGTCTTGCTCCAAGTCCAAAACTGCTCAAAGGAGATGACTTCTCCTGCAGTTGTTGAAGCGCTACAACACTCCCTTGTGGTTTGCTCCTAGACAACTCCTATTGGAACATACAGAATACAATCAGTGCAGTAAAGACTGTAAAGCACAAATATACTAAGAAAATAAGACGCATTAAAATGACCCATAGTTTTTATACACTCTGAGGTTTTATACAGATATAGTCCCTGTTTTTCAAGGTGTGCATCATGGTTGTTTCAACAACCTCTCTTTGTTGAACTTGCACCATAATGCAAAGGGGATAATTAATTCAAAAGTCCTCAAGATATGTGCAATGAAACATAAAGCATTGGCAGTGATATAACAATTTCTATATATATAATTTACTGGCCCTGAAATGGATAATATTACCAAATCTGAATATCACCTGCATTCCATTTACATTCCATCTGCATTACATTCATGTTTGCACTCAACTACTATATCATCATTTTTCATTTACAATCTTGGAAATATTCTGATTTTGTGTTTATCAACTGCATTCAGTTTCCTTTTGTTCCTGTTCATCTGAAATGCATTTTACAAATTAAGGATTTCTGTATTTAACATTATTTTAGTATTATTAATTTTACTGAATTTTAAAAGTGATATGTGCAGAATCAACATGCCATGCTAAATAAAGATTGTTAAGTCTTTTGATTTATTTTAACAACAGAAAAGCTCAGGTTGTCTATTTCTCAAGACGGAAGTCAAATAAGAGTGGTCCCCCTCTGATAGTGAGCGGTACCAAGCCCATCAATCATCAGTTAGCATTAAATGGAAAGAACTAGTGCTTTTGTATTGTCTTATTAAACAAATGACAAAATTTAATTTATGATGACTTAGAATATAACTGCAATTGCAAAAAATTTAAAACTACAGTTACAAAAAAATTTATTTCATATTTCATTTTAAACAAATAAAATGTGTACAGACACAACTACCAGTGTTTATGGTTAGTATTACAATTTCACTGCTTGTAAGTAGTGAATAATTGTCTGTCAGCATGTTAAAAGATTTTGATCCCAAATTATTAAGCAAAGGACCTTTGACCATTGAAATTTAGTGACAATCCAAAATACAGATAACAGATTTTCAAATCCAAAAACAAAATGCATTCCATTTCCTTTTTTTTACTATTCATCAATCTGCATTTTGTGATCTCCACTTCCTTCACACTGCCTTCATCACTGCATTACCCTTCGTTCTGCATTTTGTTCTTGTTCATTCCATATTGTGTTTTTGTTTCACAGGTACCAACACCCATTACAGAACTATAACTATAAGCAAGACCAATGAATACAGTTTCTGAATTGAAATGAAGTCATATGTATGTATGTATGTATGTATGGATGTATGTATGTATGTATGTATGTACAAGAGCCATTCTTTCTCTATCAGTGGAATCTAAAGTATCTTAATCAAGAAATGGAAACATGGGCCACATACTTTCAGGGTCTTCTCATGCTGATACTGCTGTGCTGAAATGTCCTCCATCTCCAGTCGCAATCTCTGTCAATTAAAAAATAAATAATCATAGGATGTGTGATATATATATTTTTATTTAAAATAAAGTTTTTAATATAAACAATGTTTATGTCTCTTGTTTCTCATCTGCAGGATCCTAAAATCAAATCCAGTAAGTGCAAATACAAAGAATTACAAGTAAACCCATTATAATGGGATGCTTGGGGTCCAAAGAATAACATCGCGACATAAGCAGGATCGCATGAACAAATTTTTCAAAAACTTCCCCACAGAAAATATGCATTGAAATTTCAATGTCATCAGTTTTAACTAACCTCTTGATCATATATCTTTTGTTTTGTTCACCGGGTTTCATGAGACATCAAATATACTTCAGTTTTGAATTGTACACATGCCAATATGGTGGAAACGGTGCACGGTGAAATTAAGGCAACATTAAACACAGCGCTGGGAATAAAAATCTGCTAGGGATATGAATAATTGGTTTTTGCTGAGAGCATGTATTAAGGATGTTAAAAAGACACGTCACCTTAAATTTAAAAAATGGGAGCCATGCTGCCATCATGTTGTAAGCAGAATCGTGTTATAAAAAATCGCATTAACGGGTTTTACCTGTAGTTGTCACCTGTCTTTACTATGTGATGTTTTCCAAATATCAAATAATTTTTACAACATAATCTTCAATAAACAGGCACACATCCAATACCTGGCAAATCAAGCCCTCCCAAGCTAAATAAAGATGCTCACATCTTTTGGCTTGTTTTAGCAACAGAAAAGCTCAAAAGTTGTCTCTCAAAATGGAAGTTGAATAAGAGTGGTTTTCCTTTGATAGTGGAATGGTACCAAACCCCATCAGCCATCAGTTAGAATTTAAGTGAATGTACATTCTCTTCCAATTATGTAACTGTAGAAAAAGCTTGTATGGCATGTCCATATTATGATCAAGTAAGTATTATCAAACAAATTTTACCCTAAAAATTGGTTTCTTCCTAAAATATGACACCTAATGAGAAAGCATTAGAAGAACAGACAACAGTCAGAGGGAGCTAAACTTCACACTCCTGAGCTGACCATAGCTCCAGTTTCCAAAATATATGTGAAGCAGCTTGGAGTCAAGAGTACAATACAGATTAGGGTTAGCAGAGGTCAATGAATGGACACAAACTTGAGAACATTTTTTGCTCCTGTTAATACATTGGAAAAGAGTAACCCACATTATTACAAAACTGCCAAGTGACCTGGAAAGGTAGCTTACTGCATATAGGTCCCACAAGGTCAATGTGAGCTCTTTGGGATAAAAGGTATCTGAGATAAAAGAGAAAGTTGTCTCTAACATCCATCCCATGGCTTGAATGATCTTAGCTAGGGAACAGCTGCACTCAGATGCTATGTTGGCGGCAACTGCCCTTACAACATGACCTCAAATGTACAAGTGAATCATCTGTTTGGGGTTAATTCTTGTAAGCCAAAGGGATAACCCAATTCTTGTAAGCCAAAGGGATAACCCAATTCTTGTAGGGATACAGGACAGGAATGCATGAGAGAAAATATTTTCCCTTCCTTCATGAGTGGTGAGAAAAAAGCAAGATCTCCCTTTTCTGGTTGGTACAGTCTATTTCAGGTACCACTGTAATGTCCTGATGCAATCCTGCAGATGTCCTGGGAAAGAAGGATCAAAAGAAAGCAGTTTCAAGACAAGGGACAGATCTTCCATGAGTGGGAACCTGTTCTTGGTAATAAAAACCTATGGCTGTAAAGAGAGAAACTGAACCATCATGGCAGAACTGCAGACAATGTGGACTGAATAAGGTGTCCATCTCAGTGATACCACTACTATAGTTAAAGTAATCAGGTCTTCTACATGAAAGGTGAGTCCAAGGGGCTCAGACAGTGCTTCAATCAGTACCTTGTTCAACTACATTAAAGATTTCATTTCAGATAAAGAGCCAAGTCCTTTGGTCGAAAAAGTCAAATTTGGCGTGAAGGTCAGAGAAATCCATGTTCATGCTCGTGTCAGAGAGATCTTTGTTCTAGAATATGTTGTCCCTTCCATGATGTTGAAACATGTCTGAAATAGTGGAATAGTAGCCCACGATCCTGACTGCAGCTAACTTCTTGAAATGCCACAGGAGGAAGTCATACTAAGGCTTTAAAGGGCATGATGTGTCTCTGCCTGAACCACAGGGAGAGAACTCACCACTTTCCTTCATAGGTTTCAAATGGCAGGCCTTCATGCCCAAGAAGCTCAGTCTACCACATGTTTTGAGAAATGTTTGATATAAGTCATGTGTGCAGGTTCAACATCCCTGAAGGATGGAAAATATGCATGACATGTGCATTTATTTCAGCAGGCATGGAAAAAACATGATTTTCTGGGAATCTCCACTTCTAGATTCAGGAGGTCGCTGATCCATCTCCAAAGACTGATGTACCAAACCTGATCAACTTCAAGTAAGGAAGGCAAGAGGTGGCCATCCCAGCCAATCAAGCTTTCCTCTGTGCAGATTGTTTTCTCCAGCAGTTGATCCTGCAGTGAGATACATGTCATAAGTGAACTCCTCTCATTTGTTGCAATGAGACCTCATGAAATTTGAAACTTCCATCTTTTCATCAGAAGACAAAGTTTCAGTCACCACCAACAGTCATCTGCTGGGTGAACACATAAAAAGATATATGGCTACTGCGAGAATACCTAAGGGGCTGATAAAAAAATTCTAGTACTGGAATCTGATGCTCTGAACAGATGGAAGACACTACCAATATGATTTCTAAGGCATGTTCTCTAGGGAAGCAAATCTGATTTAGAAAGGTTCTGAGATCAGTCAAAATGTCTAGATGAGTTCAACTTTGTCCTTGGTGACAAGAAATCCTAGGCAGAACAAGTGCAAAACAATGTCTTTTATGACTTGTTCAAAAGATTACTCACTTGATATTTTAGCTGAATATCATCACAGTCATTTGATGTCATGAACATGGAGGTTGGTCTGAACTGTGACATAACTCTATACATGGTTATAGCGCAGACTATGAACAGACTGAAAAGGAGTACCCTGATCTGGAACACAGTCAGCCTATATGTAAACCTCATAAATTTCCAGAAAGACCATCTACACATCTGGGAGATCTTTCAATAGCTGGGACTTCAGTGTAAAAGGCAGATGTGTGTCTTACATAAAGCAGAGTTGACATTTGACAGGGGTTACTGTAGTTACAAGAAAAAGGTTGTTGACGCTTGGGTTGTGAAACTGCCTTTCAAGTGGAGTTAGATATCAGCAACCTAACCATATTGTGATAAAAGATGGCTGGACTTTCTTGGTTAAGAGACTTGTGGATATGGGAATTCTGTAAGAGGTCACGGAAAGAGCAGGAGAAGGCTGATAGAATTCAGGAGGAAGTCATGTATGGAAGGCCAAGTCTTCTCTGGACATAACTGAATCAAGGAAGGAAAATGGCCATTGTGAATATATATCCTAAACTCTGTAAAGTGCTGTTACAATGAAGGTTCATGTAAAACAAAAGTAAGGTGAGCACTGAGCTGGCAAAAAGATTGTTGAGACTGATAAATGAGGCTGGGAGTCTGTCCATGCTGGAAGATGGTGATCAATAGGCATTTACTGGATCTGGTAATGTGAAGTCACTGTAGCCAGTACTGGGTGATGATGGAGTTGTGACCAGCTATGGACCTGTAAAGTGCTTGTCTGTGATATTATTGTGGGTCTGTTACTTGGTATTGTGAGAAACTGGTTCACTGCTGGGTGCCTATGGCAGAACAAGGATTAGAACTGGATTGACCCAAGGTTAGAAACTGTCTGCAGTCAAAAGACCAATACTGGGCATACCAGGAAGGCAAATCACCAAACCCTGCTCAGATGATACATGGATAGGCTGAAATTGTTGGAGCTCGAGTGGACATGGTCCATGGTTGGCCGATACCTGGTGCCAAAGTCCAGTGCCAGTTATGAAAGGAATTATGGGACTGAAGTACTGAACCATCAAGTTACTTTGATGGACCTCACTGACCAGTGTTATGGAATTCTGGGACTGAAGTACTGTACCATCATCAAGATACATGGACAAACTTCAATTGACCACTATCATGGAATTGACATTACATGAAATAATAGACTAATCTGCCTACTAAATCACATGACATGGTGACCTGTTACCCTCTGACAAACATGCAGTATTGGGCAAAGAAATATTCTCAATTTCAGTGAGATGTTTATTAAAAATGATCTTTTATGATTCTTAAAAAAAAAAACCATGCCAATTGCACAAATTATACTGCTGCAGACATTTATATTTATATTTCAAGTTTGTATAGTAATAGCCTATCTGTTTTATTTCAGCAAATCATGAAAATCAATTCTAAAGCACCTTCAGAAAATAATGATGTAAAAGGAAATTCACACCAGAAAATCTTAATCCATTTAGTATACAGCTTTATCTTTATTAGTTTTAACTGATTTATGTTTATGCTGCCTTTTAGGTAAATTAATTAAAATATAAAACAAAATCTTAAACAGTTACTGTTTAAAAGTATGCTTTTAAAGTTTTACTATGTTCATGAGATGTTATTTTGATTAGTGATGTTATGTTGATATAAGCATGCAAAATACATGCTTAATGTATTGGAAGATAAATATTTGATACCATTGCTTTTACAGTTTTTACTATTAATTACAATTTTCATCCCCCACCCAGCTCAATGACTGAAAATAAAGAATCATTCAGGTGTCTATAAGATTGAGATGATGAAGCATATTTTTGGAACAACCCAACACTGAACAGTAAATTTTCAAACTTTGAAATAATGCAGTATCTGCAATTCAGTGCTTCCTATGGAAAAAAAAATGCACACAACAAAGCTAGAAATTAGGGGGTTCTTGATGCACATTCTACACACATTCATTTTTACATATTTCTGTCAACTGCTCTTTTTTGTTTTTCTTCAAATTATTAACAGGACATGCTTTTCTACATATTTTTGTGAAAAAAAAACATGTGGTAAATGCCATCATGTCCTTGTTCAGTTGATCATGCGGGTGACCCACAAACTTTTATCCAAGTTTTGTCTAACTTTCAGGAAAGAAATAAAATCTAACTCCTCAATTAAGGCAATCTGTATATAGACTGTTAAAAATTACAAAGCCCCCTTTTCACCATTATCAACTGAAAAATCAACGAAACTTTGCAAAATTTGTAAATATTTACGAGAACCAGGTTATTATTGTGACAGTCAGCTTGTCAGAGGAAAATGCAGATATAAATAATGCCTAATAACGTGTCTGATTTACACTTGCTGATTGGGTAATTGAACAGCATGATTGACAAGTTGTGATAGGTCAATTCTTTGACTGAAATACTGTACAATCAAGATATTTTAATGGACTTCTTTGACCACTGTCACTGAATTCTGTGACTGAAATACTGTACCATCAGGTTATACCTGTGTGGAATCAAATTCCAATACCTTGAGACTGACCTTAAGCTGGACAGGGTGAGTCTTTGTTTAAAGCTTACTCAAAACATACCACTGCCAGACTTCATTTATAAGGACACTGCCAGACCCTTATTATAAGGACAGTGCCAGACCCAAATTACAGTGAGGCCCCGGCTTATGAACGCCCTGGGTTACGAACGCCCGGCCGGCCAAAAAAATGACTCGGGGTTACGAACGGTGACTCAGGTTACGAACTGAACCGCCATTCACTTGCGCGCAAAATTTCGAACATGCGAGCTCACATATGGCTGTGTCTACTCAAATAGAGTGAAAAAAAGGTGAAAAACGGAGTCTGTGGTGTTCTTGTGTTTATTTTTGTGTCATGTTTGTGTTGTTTTTGTGGGTTTTGAGTGTGTTTGTGTGTTTTATTGCTATGTATGTGTTGTGTTTTTTCACCTTTTTTTAATGTAGCAGCAATTTTCGGCGATTTTTTTTCGGCTCGGGAATGGTTTAAAAATTTAACAATGGGACCCTATAGGAAAACACGTTCCGGGTTATGAACACCCCGGGTTACAAACGTCATCCGGGAACCGATTAGGTTCATAAGTTGGGGCCCCACTGTATAAGGACACTGCCAGACCCTTATTATAAGGACACTGCCAGACCCCAATTATAAGGACAGTCAATGGTCCAGAAATAGCCTAGGGCCATGCAAGAAGTAAAACAAAGTCTAGCAGATGCACTGGCCAATGTGAACAAAAGGCTATTCAGTCTTTACACCTGGCTAAGTGACAGCTTTCCAAGTTTGTAATGTAGTGCCAGTGGTTTTACAAATCCAAGGAGATCATGTTTATTCACTGATCATCTGGATACATCTATTGATATCCACCTTAATAATCCTCAATCACTTTTAAATGAACATCTTTATCAGCTTGTGAGGGCTGGATTTGCAAGGTAGTGGATGTGCTTAAAATGTATTACCAATAAGTAAATTATGGGAGAAATACAAAAAGGAATTCCAATACTTTGATACATTTCTTAATCACATGAATTGCTTCCATCTTGTTCTCTGCAAACTAGCATTGTTTTATTACATACTCATTTTCATCACACATGGCTGATCTAGCAATATTTTCAGATGTTCAATCTGTATTTCTGTATCACACATCCAGATTGGATCTAATTAAGAGTCTTTTCTGATGCCTAAACACACCAAATCAAACTTTTATAAATCCAAAATTCAGTTTGAAATTCATTCACACTGTAAAGCAAAAAATATTCAGACTGCAGAAAAGAGGGAATGCAATAAATACATTTACCACACTGGTGCTTTTTTCCTAGCTGGGGAAAAGAACTCATCTGATATGGTTTAAGACTAGGACCCTGCCTTGACAGCACTGACATAACTCTATGCTATACCAAACTCATTTTTTCAGCAAGTCAGGAAATGAATCATGTTTTTTGCATGGATATGCCTCATGTATTAAATTTTCAACACTGGCAAATGCAAAATCACAAATGAACTGTATAAGACATACCTACATACATCTCTCTCTCTGTTTGCACCCACAGAAAGAACTAAACCATGTTCACTCACCTCCCCCTCGACACTACTACACCTCAGCAATTCATTGATGATAAGAAGGGAACCATGAGCCCAGTCATCTCGTGTCAGCTTCTTCTCACGACCTTGAATCTCATCATATAGCTTCTCAGCTTCATCAAAGCATTGCTAGGATCAAGCAACATAAAATGTATACAATGAATTCACTGTTTTTCATAGCGTACCGTTCTTTTTATTTCATAGTAACATCAAAATGCAGTTTGTAAGACCTAATAATAGGTGTCAAATTTAAAAAAAAAAACAACACAAAAAACAGGCTCTTGGCACATCCATGACTGTAAGTATCTGCAAAAAGTTCACTTTTTTTGTTTTTACCAAGCAATGAAATTTGGTCATCAAAAAATTAAATGAATCAACAGTAGAAAAGTATTGAGAACATCTATAATATTAGTCATAAATTTATATTATAGTACAGTATTAACATCTTGTATAACAGTTATAAATTATATCATAGTACAGTATTAACATGTTGTATAATACAGCAAAACCTGTCTTGGGGGACAACTGCTATGAAAGACCACCTGTCTTGAGAGACCAGGTTCTCCTTGCAAAGATTTATTGGTTATAAAGCATTAATACATGTCATGAGAGACAACCTGTCTCAAGCAACCATTATTTTTTGGCAGAAGGGATGGTCTTTCAAGACTGGTTCTACTGTAGTCATAAATTATATTATAGTACAGTATTAACAACATCTTGTATAATAGTCATAAATTATACTGTAGAACCTTATTAAGAACATCTTGAATAATAGTTATAAATTATATTTTAAACTAAAGTATATCTGAAATCATGTAAACACTTAAAACTTCTGCAAAACTGTGAATATGCCAATGTATTCCTTGATGTTGAACCCATGAAAACCTCAGTAAGAACCACAGACCCATAAAAGCGACTGGCAAGCTTTCTCATATATCCGCATTGGCCAAGCCTGCGACTCAAACCCACATGGATAGAGGTCAGATGGCAGTGATCGGTAAAGGCGAGCACTTTAGACCACTCAGTCACCCAGAACCCCTGCATTCCCTGAAGGTCTTTGTTATATAATCAAAGTAAAAAGGAAAAAAATATTTTGCACAAGAAAGAAAACTATTCACCTTGTACCACTGTGACCTTTGTGTGGCTTTTCCCTCCCTTTGGGAGGTCACAGCTAGTGCAGCCCTCAGAGCAGCAACTGCACCTTCACGGACGATTGGCTGTACGATAATAAAGATATCAATGCATTCTTATGAACTGCTTGTTGACTAGTGAAACATCTTGATTACTAATCAATCTACTTGCTTACAAAAATGCAATTAAAAAGAGATGATATATTGTCTCAGATTTCAAGTGTTAATCATATCAAGCATTAGTTGCCTTAAGGGCAATGTCAAAGCACCGTCAAATATGGCTCCCTCCTGTTACTGCAGTTGGATCCATCACTGATAACTGTTACATACCAAAACAAGTTATTACAAGAATGATCACAAGTTTAATTAATGCATATACGAGTGGCTGGGGGAGGGGGAGGGGGGAGATTTATGCAAAACACCACTCAAACAAATAGTAATAAATTTATTTTATGCAGATTAAATATATTTATATATTTTTTAATTTCATTAGGGTCTAGAATGTGATACATTAATTCAACCCATACTGTCACATATCTGATACATTAATTATACATTATTTCAACTCATACTGTCACATATCTGATATATTAATTCAACACATTATTATTACATATCTGATACATTAACTCAACCAATACTGTCACACATCTGATACATTAATTCAACCCATACTGTCACATATCTGATACATTAATTCCACCAATACTGTCACATATCTGATACATTAATTATACATTAATTCAACTCATACTGTCACATATCTAATAAATGAATTCAATCCATACTGTCAACTATCTGATACATTAATTCAACCCATGTCACATAACTGATACATTAATTCAATCCATATCGTCATATATTTTATAAATTAATTCAAGTACCATGGTTTAATTTTGGTCATGTGGTCCCTAATAGTATTACATCATAATAAAGAGCATTATAAGGAAAGAGTCAATTAATTCAACACATCATCCTCTCCCTTCCCCATTTCTATTATTTCTGAAAAGTATCTCCCAATCAATTCTGCATTCAGTTTCTTCATTAACCCTTCATTTAAGAAATTTTATGTGATTTTAGGTCACCTTTTACTGTGTATAATTTTTTTTAAATCCAAGAAGTATTAAATTTTTACAAAACTAGTTAATGCAGACATCGAATTGCATCCTTCTGTGTCCTGCATTTACAACCACTCAGATTGCAGAAGTGCATGCACAATCCAGTATGTTGCAAAATATTAAATTCGCTACAACTGGCCTAATGGGAAGTCAATATCATAGGTTGGAAACTAGTAAAAGCTGTGTCTCCAGCTGGTTAGTAAGTCATGTCATTTGCACAACAGTAACATCATTCCCATGATGGCCAGCTTAGAAACCACCCTCAGAACTGCAATGGTTGATTGGTAACTTTCCTATTCACAGTGCATCATAGGGAATAAAAGTAGTGAGACTGCCTACTTATGCTCACATGGAAAATGGTAGTTACCAGCAGTCTCACCATGAGCAATGAAAGCATAAAACCACTGACAGCCAATAAAATTAACAAAATACCTTGGGATCTCGGACAGCATTGAAAACAGAATCAAAGAACTGTTGAACTTGTTGAAAGAAAAAGGTGGGGGTATTGACTGCAAGCTCCTTTAATACCAATACCTGAAATGAAATAGGCACAAAATGAATAATAGTGAAAATATCATACGGAAACACAAGATGAAATACAAGGGGTGTTTAAAACATTTGAATTTAGATCTTTACAACAATGAATTCCAACTTTATTTTGTATCATAAATAAGTGTACTTTTAAAAAGATCAAAATCAAGTTCTTTACTTAAATGAAATGGCTGCAATGGTCATTTTTTAATTTAATTGTATGGTGAAACCTGTCTTGAAAGACCACCACTTCTGTAAATAAAAATGGACTTCTGAGACAAGTGGTTTCTTATTAGAGGTAATTACTGTCCATAACTAAATAAGATTCATACACTAAAATATGGTCTTAAAAATGATAGGTGGTCTGCCAAAAGAGTGATTTAATTAGGACAAGTTTAAGTGAACTAACATTTTATGTAACAATTTTCTTTGAAAATCATAACCTTTTTCTAAAATGTTCATATTTAAATTAAAAATGGAAAATTCTTCCCAATGAAAACCAGGAAATGTTTACTGAAGATTGCCCAAAATTTAGCTGGATGGTCTATGGCAACACAGGGTGCTTTTTGTTGCAGGGTCCTTTCTAGAACTGAACATTTAATGTGGGAAACTGTTTTATCTTACTTTGAAAAAGGGGGGAATCTTTCAATATATATGAGAGAGTTAACAGAATAAACAAAGTATGGTTTGCAACAGTGTTGCACAATTTTCAACCTTTGACTTGATCTTTTAAACTCTTTGTTAGAAATATGGCGTGAGGATTCATGGTAGATTAGTTCTGTTTTGTAACTAAATGAGTTACCCTCATTAAATAAAAATCAATTCTTATTATAAATATTATTATTATTATTATTATTAATACCATCGTGAATTCTAGAATGGACCGTATTTTGTTGTTGCTCATGTGGATTATCAAGGATTTTTCTCAGGTAAGTTAGGGATGACACCTGAATCTGTTATTTGGTAAAGATCTGGACCAAACTGGGTGTAAATTTTCAGCAGCAAATTGCTAAAATTGGGAATTTCTCATGATGTTGAAAGCTCTCTCATTGCAACAGGGGGCTGATTGTTTGGCCCCTGAGAACCCCTAAAATAATCCCTGATTATGGAATAAATAGGACCTAGAAAGAAAACACATACCTGCCACTTAGACTCTTAACCAATAACCACTAGCTTCAGAGCTAATCTAACACATATCTACTATTTAGACTCCAACGTACAACTCTGGCTTCGGGGCCCCGAGTGGCCGAGTGGTCTAAAGCGCTCACCGTTCTGGATCACCGCCATCTCACCTGTCTGCGAGGGTTCGAGTCTCAGGCTCGGCTAACGTGGGTATGTGAGAAAGCCTGCCAGTAGCTTCTCGTGGGTCGGTGGTTCTTCCCGGGGTTTTCCAGGGTTCTTCCTCCACCATTAATACTGGCCGCCATGTATAGCCTATCT
>JAECUM010012967.1:0-39367 GCA_016617855.1 Megalonaias nervosa
AGGAAGAATAATCGTTTTCTACGTCCGAGACCCGAACTCCAGGCAACTAAACTCAACGCAATTGTACAACGAAGATCTGGCGTCTGTGACAAGACAACAGGAGTTGTCTGACTTGAATCGGCTTTCTCGTTTTATCAGCGCATATGATCAATTGACAGACTATCAGAAAGCGCATTTAAGACATACAGTTGTACAAGAACTTAATGGTCGATAATTAGATTGTAATTTTGCCATTATTCTTTAGAACTGCTTATCTTTCTGCGCATTTGTTTTTGGGGGTGTTTTGGGGCTGGCTGTTTCTTCGGGTTTTTTTATTGGTTGGTTAGACCATGGTTTAGAGCGTGGTAGTTAATAAACAGACGAGCGTATGACATTCAAAGACAGATTTCTTGGTCGCACGTTGAAACATTATGATCAGATTTGAATTACATAGATTTTCAGTATATTTTGAGCATCTGGCAAAAATAAGATTAAGTTTAGAATAAGATCACAGGGGATAGCTTGCTATTCGCGAAACATGGGTTCTTGTACGCAGGTTAATACGAGAATCGTAATCCATGAACGAACCTTGTTTAGAATTTAGAACATACACATAAATAAGAATAACACAACAGCACGTGTCTGATCATAAGTTAGTGTCTGCTTTGGACAAAGCGATAAGAATACATATTCAGTTTCGTCAAATAGTTCCTTTGTTTCACTGCCTAACTTGTAATTTATATCTAGAAGATAACGTTAGTCTCATTTATATCTTAAGAATAATATCTTAAAGGTTACATTTCTCCTTCAATTAGTGCCTTGTGCGCACAGATTCGATTAAAGGGTTAATACTATTTGAATTGTGTCACCAAGATATGCTTTTCTTTATGTATTCTTATACTGAATATGTACTGATATGAATGGTACAACGCTGTAAACTCCAAAAAGAGAATTTAGAGCCCACTTCGTTCGTGAACGATTGTCAAATGTCGTATTTTACTTTTAACAGAAGGATGACGCATTTCATAAAAACAGATGTTCCTCAACGAATAAAAGATTTTCTCGAAATAATCCCTAAATCAAAGTTGAAAGTGAAGAGATTTAATTCAAGATACTCATCCATGTTGATGGGTTGTTTAGCCTGAAGATTACTTTGTTGTTCATTTAGAAACAGATTGCATTAATCCACTCAAGACGCAAAGGATCACCCTCTGAAATCTAGCGAAAGTGTTACAAGACTGCGCATTGAATCAAACAAATGGATCTGACAAACTCCTCAAATTTACTATCTCGCTTCGTGAAAACGTAAATGCATCCAACATTTTTGTATATTGACCTGGTCCGGTGTCTTTCATTGTAAAATGCGTCACAAATACCTTATTAATTTTCACACATATACTCTGCCAAGGGGTTATTCGAAAGGTCAATAAAAATTACAGAAAAAGTTGATCAAGGTCATAGCAGGCAAAGCGGAAGGTAAAGATTATTTCCATTAAAAGTATAAAACTTCTCCATACAATCTTAATCATCGAAAGAAAACTGATGTAGACGAAGATATACATCAATACTTACTTTACGTGTAATCAATAATTATGCTTTCATCTACCAATTATACAGGGCTAAAGAAATCCAGTAAAAGAAACTGCTTGACAGTAGTGTATGGGGGAGAAATAGGGACAATGTGAATATACATTACAGAACCCCCCTGGGGGTATATAGGGACAAAATCTATACCTGGGCCTCTATACGGACAAAAGGTTGGGCCTGTATACGACCAATAACAATGGAACAGGTAGGGTGACGTCACGGTACTGGCAACAATGTTGCAAGTGGCTGACCTCAATCGGGCTGAACACTGGCAACAATGTTACAAGGGGCTGACCTGAATACGCGCGGCTACCTAGGTAGGGACAAATACAATAGAGACATAGACATATACAAATAAATATGGCAAGAAAGAATAAATATCTTTTCGAGGCAAATGAAGTGGCCCTGAAAAGGGCCTTTGGGTTCTTCTTCTATTTTCTCCAGTTCTTCCACCAGTTCCTCACTTTCCCAATGATTTCTTTCTTCTTCTTCTTCTTTTCCTCGTCTGCTATCCAGTCAGGATGTCCCATTGCTCTAAAGTTTTCCTGTATCTTTATCCAATTGTTATTCAGTCTGTCAATCTCCTCTTTCTTCTATTTGTTTTCTTTTTCCTTTCTCTTCTTTGCTTATGTATCTTTAATCTTCTTCACTTCTTCTTCCAGTACCTTTTCCATCATTTCTTCCGCTTTCTTTAACTGGTCTAAGCCCAATTTGACAAAAGACCACTCTGTCAAATTGAATATATCTTCCAAAAAGCACCTCACTCTGATGACAACATCAAGGGCTTGCTTGAATGTGCCTACTCTTACATATTTAGGTTGGATGAAACCTCTTTACTTCTCAACTTGCTCCTCTATCATGCCTAGCACTTGATCCCTGGCTACTTTCAGGCTGGTCGCATAGTCTAGGCTACCTGGAAACCTCCATTCCTGTTGAAGCCTTTGCAGCACATAGGCTCCATCCACCATCCAATACCAACTGTGTTTTAACTCGTTAAACACGTTCATTTCAAAAGGTGTTGACTAGTCAACGCGGGTAGCCAGACTGACGAGCGTTCCGCTTTATATCCGTGGAGCACGGACGTGAAGGAAAACAGCTCTTACACTCACTTCACATATTATCTACTATCCATACAGACGAGAAGAGAAGAAAAAACTCACCATATATATACTATCCACACAAACGTACGGGAACGCATAAAACACACCATATCTACTATCCACACAAACGGACGCGAATGCATGAAAACACACACTCTACTATTCATACAAACGTACGCGAACGCATAAAATCATACCGTATCTACTATCAACACAGATGGAAAGAGAAGAAAAAACACCATATCTACTATCCACACAAACGTACGCGAACGCATAAAACACCCAAATATACTATCCACACAAACGTACAGGAACGCATAAAACACACAAACACACACACATCAGTAAAGGAGTGAGTGTTTATAGTCACACTACTGCACATAAATTGGCAACATGGTTAATGCTGGCACCTCCCAGGTCGTGCAACACACAGGCATCTCATACTCCAATCTTGCTTCCAATTCAATGTAGTTCTTGGGAGTGCAGAGGGGGCTTGAGTTCCTTCACTATCCCATTCCTCAGTTTGAGGAATAGTGAACACTTGTTGTTCCCTCTGTCTTCTACGCCAGACCCGGGGATGATGATGATGATCTGGGCCCCTTGCTTCCTCTACACGCTGTACGGATGGTTGTTGTGGCTGTGGCTGTGGTTGAGGCGGCGGTACTGGTTGTGGCCGTAGCTGAACTCGTACTGGTTGTGGTGATGTACTCATTGGCTTCACCTCACACACAGGTCTCATCATGAGGTGAGGTAGGATCCATCTTTTCATCTCCTTCTCCTCTTCTTTCTTCTTCTCCTCCTCTTTTATCCTTGCTTCCTCCTCTATGGCCTCCATAGCCAGCTCGTCTAAAAAGGCACTTGGCATACTCCAGGTGCATTTGGAGTTCCAGTAGTTTCGTTAGTCTACTCATTTTCTTCGACGTTGACTGGTCAACGATGGGTAGCCAGACTGACGATCGCTCCGCTTTATATCCCTGGAGCACGAACATGAAGGAAAACACCCCTGACACAAAACTTACCATACCACTATTAACATCACATGGAACGCGTGGACCTAAAAGAAACACTCAAGTTGACTTTGTTTACTTACAAACACAAGCATACACTATCGGACAAGACAGAGAATCGAAGTGCTTATAGGCACACTTCTCTGTTTTAACATACAAACACACAAATTTGTTTTGGCAATTTGAATTAGTACGTTTTTTCTAGAGTATTGAGGTAGCCCTGAAAAGGGCTGTTGTGTTGACGGGGAGTGATGGCAATCTTTTATTGTCTAAGACTGCATCTCCGTCTGGCGGTAGGCTTTCCTACAGGATAGGGTCTGCTTCTTCGGAAAGAGAAGGAGAACTCCGTGGTGTCTACTCGACAGTCGACAAAAACCTCTGTCTGGTTCCCGCTGCTGATGTTGTTGCTGTTGCTGTTCTCTCTTCTGTTTCTGAAGTCTATACTTCTCTGTCCACTCTTCTTGTTCTTTCTTGATTTTTTTTCTCTGCAGAGTTCTTCTATCAGGCCTTGGGCTATTGTTAACATCGTGACATTCTCTATCTCATCAGGTTTTGGTATCAGGTTTTGCCTGACACGATGTAAATTCACGTAAGCTTCGTTCAGCTTGACTAGTCTTGAAGGCATCTTCGTAGGTTGACGAGTCCACAATGGATGGCCAGACTAGAGACTACCTCGCTTTAAATGATTCAAAAACCCAGACGCGATAGAAAACATCCCTACTGGGTTTTTTTTGTTGGATCGGAACGTTATGATAGCGAATATCAGGGTGAGGGATAGAGGGAAGTCAAAGAGCATTTGTAATGATAAATTTTTTTGAAAACAAACGACGGACACATTGTTTTCAGAACACAACATTTATTATTGAACAAACTTATTGAACAAACAACTAACAATTAACATTCAACAACAATATCAAACAAATTATTTTGGACAAGATTGACAACGTTGTGAAGTTAAGCTAGATTTCCACTGATGGAAGTCATGTGGCCATAAATGTACACTGCGTTTCCTAGCTAAAGAAAAAAGATAGCCATAACAGTCACAAAACCATCGATCTACTTTCTCATCGTTTCTAGAAGAGTTATGATCAAAATAAGTCACTAAATGTTCTAAAGAATATCCAAGACTACGTTGATGAAGAAAATACACACAATATTGTCCACAAACCATGAAATCTGTGCCTTGTAATTTCACATTATTGAATCGTGTCGTCTGGGCATTTCTTCTCATAAAGCCGATGATGTCGTCGTCCAAAGGAGGTAATCCATACAAATCAAAATACTCCACACAATCCTCTTGAGGAAAGTAGACGGCGACCCAGTGGGTTCCTGGGAGATGACTGTCGTCCATGTTGATGACATAAGCTTGATGGTCTTGAGTTTTGCGATGAGGTAGTTCATCTTTAGCACACACCACAGGATTCTAAGAAGCAATGTACGAACTGTTGTTCAAAAGGTAATAAAGTTCCCAAGTATCCATTTTTCTTGGTTTTTTTTGTGTGTTTTTTTTTCCACAGGTAATGATAAGTCATCAATTCAAGTCTGACCTTTTGCTTGAAAATCTCTGACAAGTAACTGTTTCTTTGTTTCGTCTCCGCACTCTGGGCTAAGAGAGTTTCGATGCGATAGTTCTCTAGAGTAGTCAATGGAGGGCAGGAATGATCCCACAAGCCTTTATACCACTCATGCAACACTGCTTCTTCTGAGATGAGACTCCAAGCGGCGTCCAGATACTCGTCCAATTTTTCTTCTTGACTCATCATCAGACATTTATCGTGCTGAATTTGACAGTGATGATTGTTTTGACATCCATCGCAATCTTTCTTGATCAATTCCGTAAGTTTATCCGCCAGGTGTTTGGCAAAACAGGATACTAAATGTTGTTCTCGTTCTGACCATCTGGACGTGACCATCTCGTCCACTTTGTCTTCGTCTCTGTCGTGGGGTTCTGCTTTCACGGTATCCTCCCATTCCATTTCCAAAGATTCTCCACCATTCAAGGAGAGATAAGAGTCTTCCATAGTTTTTAATAGTCTAGAATGACTTTTCTCAAAAACTGTTGATTTCTATGGTATTATCGAATTCGGCATACGGGATGACGTTCGCCGTCTCAGCGAGAGCTTCTGCAAACTGAAGTTCCACACGCAGTTGACCGGATATTATAGGGTGGAAATGTCCCTCGTCGCTCCCTTGGTCTGGAGTGAAATCAAAGGCCCACAAAGTGTAACCTCCTCCATAATCTTCGTACGTAATGTCGTGGCTGGTGTTGGTTCCTAGCTGACCGGTAGCTTCGTACAGGGACAAGTACGATCTCAATTAATTCTTCTGGGTAAAGTTAGGTTCGAAGGGCCTGGTGCACAAGGTCTTGCCATCGCGACTGACTTCGATCTTGGACACTCTGTAGTGCTTAAACTGGAAAGGATTTTGATCGTGGGCTCCGTTGAGGGCTGGATTGCTCACGATGCCAACGATTAACCGTTTGGGTAACTGTCCTAAGAACAGATGATCTTCGATCTTTGATCGGAGTCCAGCAGCAATGGTGAAAGTTTTCACTTCAACGCGTCGTATCGGATACTTGGCAGTCGTTATGCTCAACGTGTGACTGATGTCGTTTCCCGCTTTAGGTAACACTTCTAGCACGTAAAGTCTGGCTTCATAGATGATAGTTTTGTACTCGTTGGCATGAGCCATCAAATGGAGAGCGACACTGCTGAGATTCAGTCTCAGTCGGATATCCACTCCATTTAGCAAATACTTGTCTTGCAACCACATGTCCAAATGCAAGCGATCCATCAGTTTAATCTACGTCCTTGCAGAATTTTCCTTCGACGGTCGTTGAAGCCCACATTGTGAGCATTGTCATCTGCTGTCAGGGCTGTGTCGTTAAACGTGTCCTCGCCTGCGGTGTCAGGTATCCATACCACGCAAGCATCTAGATGAGTGTTCTTGACCTCTTTTCCGTACGTCCAGAGATTTTCTAGGTACGCTTGGTAAGGGTAAGTATCCATGCTTCTGCTAACCAGTTTGTTATTCAAGTACAGATCCACTTCACTGAACAAGGAATGCATGAAATTGTTGACGGGAGCTACTCTGGCATCGGCTCCCGTATTGGTGTTGTCCGTTTTGATCACTTTGAGTTTCAGATACAAGTAACTGCTATTCAGATGGATGTAATCCTCGGGCTGTCCTTTGATTTCAAGCTTGATTGAAGCTGAATCCGTCAAAGAGGAGACGGGATGAAATTCTACCCATTCGGATTCTTGGATCGTCATCATGGTGGCTGGCATGGCAAACAGATCAAGTTCCGATTTGGAACAGGCGCAAGACTCTCGGCGCATCATTTTCTCACTGTGATTTTTTTAAATAACCAAAAATGTCTAAGTCTCAGACTATTCTTCTTTTCTTAGTCTTTCTAGCTTTGGGGGTGTGAAGTCCTCTGAAGGTGTGCCTTCGTCGTCTTTTTCTGCCTTGTCCTTCCTGTGGAATGCCTGACTCAGCAGCGCCCGGGGCATTTATAGGAGTTTCACGTCGGCCCAAAATGTCTTTGTCCGTTTGAAGCAAGACATTCTTGCATGCCCTCAAGAAAGCTTCTTTGGGATTTTGTTTGTCGATGATGACATTTTGGAGACATTCTTTGCATCTTTCAAGGCGTGAGATCCTCATGTCACCATCGGTTTCAAGACGGGGGTCACTGAACGAAAGTCCGATTTTAGCATATCTCCTAAACCATGTCCTCTTAGTCGAGTGACTTCTTGGTACACAGGATACATGACCTACAAGCAGTTAGAGTAATCGTTTTCGAAAATGGAGTTTCACCGTGACTTTCCCTTTGGTGAATGGAATATTTTGTCTCAGATCTCCTTTTATAGTAATGTTGACAGTGTCGAAATACGACTTACTGACAGACAAATATTGAGGATGTACAAATTCGCGGTGAGCGTGATAGGTGTTTCCACCTTCCTCGTCAGCATTCGTGACAGAATCCACTTTGAAAGGAATCACAGGCAGTATCGGTACGGAGGTGTGTCCCTCCACGTTGTACTCCACCACATCGGAGTACACAAAAATCAAATTCAGTCCTTGACTCATTTCTACAGGGAATCGAAAATATTTCGCAAAATTCAAGTTGCTGGTAATGGCTGGTATTTCGTTTTTAATCATGATCAACTTGGGGTCTTCACCCAAAATGTCATATAATTCGGTACAAAATGTAATGGCCAATACTTTGTCCTCTGAAACTTTGATTAGTAGGCGACGAGCTATTTTGTGGTATTCGAGGGTGACACTTTTTCTTGTCTCTCTACAAGGATTTGCCAAACATGGCATTGAACTTGTCAGTAATCGCGTTCACCAAATGTTGACCACTAAAATAATAGCCTGGGGGAATTTTCAACCGATAAGTGGTCCGTTTAGTTTTGGGGTCTTGTAATTTCATATTGTCACCTGCAGTGGTGCGTTGATCCAAGTTTTGTTGCACTTGCTCGTCATGAACTTCTAACGTAAAAGTGTTTTGATTTTCAACGATGTTTTTGAATTGTGTAGGGTGAATCATTTCCACGAAAGCCACTTCCCAATGAGTTTCGTGATCGAATTGGATGGCCTGAGGTAATTTGGACGTGAAACAGCATATTGTGTTATTGGGAAACACCTCCATGGAACTGTCACTGGGTAACGTTAAGTAAAATTGGTTATTCATAATTCCAGAGTTCTAGTGTCCGACGGATCGCTGGAGGTCAGAGGAGTGTCTTAAAGAGGATTGTTGTGATGGTTAGGGTGACTGTTGGAATTGGTTATCTCCTTGTTGCAAACTCAAATTGGCAATGGCAGCACCGACGACATAATACACCACAAATATCTGGCAGAAAAAAAAACGATTTGCGTTTTAGGCACACGTTCTCCACACCACAGCCACAAGGGTTGCTTGTGTAGATCTTGCACAGAAGAACTGGGGGAAGGAGTGGTCACTGCTGCAATGGTAGCGGTTGAAGCTGTGTTGAAGGGCATGATGGTCACTTCTTTTTATAGTCGATGATTTGCGAAGTGTCGATCCAAGAGTCAGAACTGGGAGGATATCCTTTGGAACGTACTTTGACTTCTTTGGCACGACGTTTTCCCACTTTACGAGTTCTTTGATCGAGAATGCTTTCGATCTCGTACACTTCGTCTTCTTTTTTGGTCACGCGTTGTAACTCTGACAAGTTAAACGTTCCTTTAAACATTTCCCTGTTCATATCGTCCAATTTATAGACGGCAGGATGACGGCCACGCACTCGTTCAGTGACACGGAACAATTCGGTGGTCCAGTTGGGTAAGTAACCTTTGTCGAAAGTGCGTTTGGTTTTGTCAATGCGCACCCAATCTCCTACGGCCAACACTCCGCCTTTCTTGGGGACAGTCACCGTCAGGGACGTACCAAACAGGTGCTCGAAGACGGCTACTTCGTTGTCGGGAGTCACTTCTTGGGGGGCACATCCGATGCTGCGATGGTAAGATTGGTTGTGCGCTTGAACTAGGTGCGGTAAGACGTCGATGTCCTTGAGAGTGTGTTGATGCGTAAAATATTTACACGTGTTCTTTCAAGGTGCGTTGAAAACGTTCCACGATGCTGGCTTTGGTTTCGGAAATTCTCAGTAGCAAAAATGTGAATGTCACGTTTCTTTAACTCTTTTTGGAAAGCTTGTTTTAGAAGTTCGGTGCCTTTGTCGGTTTCCCATTGAAGAGGGTGACGACCGCTTTGTTTCAACACCTGTGAGATGGCTCACACTAACTCACTGCTCGATTTGGAAGTCAATGGCACGACCCAAGCAAATTTAGAAAAGACGTCGATGACACAAAACAAATATTTGCAGCCACGATTGTAGATGGCCAAATGAGAGACATCGGCTATATCGGCTTGCCATTGATAATCGATGCCCTCCACGCGGGTGCGACTTCTGGAAAATTTTCGTCGAATCGGCTTGTGTAAGGTGTACTTGGCTTGTTCTTGTAACCATCGTTGCACTTGAGGTAAACGGATACTTTTCAGTCGAGTTTTGGCAGCACGATACAATTTCTGAACTCCTCCGTAACCTGCAGGTTGTTTTTGTGGTGGTGGTAATGATGGTGGCGGTAATGGGATGGTTTTGGTCTTCTTTTCTTTATTCACTTCTGGTTTCCCTTCTTTCTTTTTGACTTCTGTCGAAGGAGGAGTGGACATCATCTTTTTAACCCAAGCTTTAAGTTCTTCTCGTTGCGGTGTAGCGAAAGGGGTCAACGAGGACGCTGCAATCTTACTAGGGATGGGAGCTGCTGACGGTGTTTGAAAGACTTCTCTTGTCTCTTCTTCCTCAGGCATCCGTGGGGCTGCGTCTGTCTTGACCGGTGCGGGTGGTGGTGTTGGTAATGAACTCTTCATCAGGGCCTTAAAAGTTTTCAGAGTGGGTAAAGCTGTTTCGTCTAAAGCATTCTGATGAAAGAGTTTCAGTCGTTGCAACAGTTGACCATACTTTTGCGATTTTTCCGTTTCTGACAAATCGCTGAGATCCATCAACGATTGCAATTCGTGTTGTAACTGGGACATCTCGGTCAAATGAGGATTGGGAGGTAAATGCGGGGTCCGTTGTTCTTGCCAAGGATGGTATTCAATCTATAGTTTGTAAGGCACTAAAACGAGTTTTCGTCCTTCCATCGGATTTCAATGGTCACGTCTGAGATATTTTGATTCTAGAGGTCCCTTTTATCTTCTTAGACCATTTTATCTTTGACCCATTCCTTGTGAAGCAGCTCCCTGCATCAGTCCCATGATCGTTGTTCCCAATACTCCTTTCAGCACGGGTGCTATCAACATGGGCAAAAAGGGCAAAATTCCTCCGCGTTGTACCAACATCTTTTTCATTTGATGGATGGGTATTTTCGTCTTCACCATTTCACGAAGAACGTGTCGATGTTTGGCTAAGCAAGCATTCTTACTGGTGTTTAGACAAAAGTATCGTTCCTTTCAAGATCTTCAGAAAACATTTGCACACGGTATCGATGACGTCTTTGAAGGCAGTTCGAATGAGTTGTTTTCGCATGGGTGGAGAAGCTTTGGACAGGACGGACAACACGTCCCAATGCTTGGCTAAACGTGGAGGCATTCCCGTATTTTTCTTTTCTCTGGGGGTAAAAGAGGGATGGCTTCTGGGGGTGACATCTTTGTTTATTTGCTCCGGATCACAACCACACACACAAAACGTTGATGACTTGGTGCACGGTCTTTTATCCTTTTTTTGGACTAACACTTTGTCAAAAAGGTGACGATCTGGTTTCCAAAATTGTCAAACAATCCTCCTCTTTGGTGGCTCCTCTTTTTCTTTGGACGACTTCGTGGCTTTGGGTGGTGACGATGATGCTTGGCTAAGCGCTTTTTCGGATGACGAGACTGTCCTTTTCCTTTTTCTTTTTGGACAGGAGAACGACGATGAGGGGACATCTTTGGTGCACAAAATACATTAACGTCCATAGCTCGACATGCGTCCTTTTATCTTATTTTTGCTCTGGTGGTAATACATTAAATCCTTTGAGAATATGTGGTAACAAAAGATGCATAACAAATCCTCCCCTTTGGTTGCTCCTTTTCTTCTTTGGATGAGTGTGTCTTTTCTGAGGGTGACGTCGATGCTTGGCTAAGTATTTTGTTTTTGGATGACGTGACTGTCCTTTTCTTTTTCCTTTTCCTTTTTGGACAGAAGAACGACAACGGTTACGGTGTGTACTTCTTCGAGTGGACATCTTTGGGCGTTCGGGAGCACAACAACACTGATCCCTATCGTCTGGTACAGATCTTTGTTATGCTGAAATGCGTCGCCACTGATTGTCGGTTCGTTGTATCATTTTCATGGCAGTACGAAATCGCAAATACTCGGGGGTGGTGGGTTTCAAATCCACGAGTAAATAGGCATGTGGGGTTTGAGTGGCATTGTCGTACGCATGAGTCAGCCAAGGCGTTCCTAACTGTTTGGCTAACACTTGCACTTGCGATTTATCTCTAGGGCTTTTAAACAAGACCACGTAATTAGCATTGAGACTGATGGTGCGATGGGCTTTACTTTGGTGAAACAAAGTTTGGGTGATGTAAATGACACTGGCATTACGAATTACGATGATGCCCTTTGCGCGTAAACCACAGTTTGAATTCTTCTTCGTCTTCTCCTAACATGTTGTCGAAGATGACCAGATGTGTTGACTGGGGTCAGACACGATCCCGTCGTCTTCGCCAGGAATGCCTTCCACAAACACGATGGAATCGCCTTTACTTTTTTGCAGAAGGCTGTACGCCGATTGGCACTCTTTGTAACACCACACGATTCGTTCGATCAAATGATGCTTATGTTCGATCACACGTTTGACAAATTCGGTTTTGCCTGAATCGCTAGGTCCGGTAATGAGCATGTTAAAGGGATGCCGAAGATGCAAGGCCTCCCAACTACCCCGATCTACGTATTTGTTGATTATTTTGACCGTGGAGGAAGAGGGAGCAGAGACAGTAGAGGTAGCCATAGTAGTGTAGGGAATGTCGCTTTTGACACGAAGACCGACAAGACAAGGGCTTTTATACTTTTTTCAGGATACGTTTATTGCAATCTTTAACACTGAACATAAAAGACAAAAATACACAAAAGCCAAGTGGTTAAGTTCATGGATATTGGACATTTAAAGTCATGATGACAAATCTTGGACATAGTGTACCGCTTCTTTTGTCCAAGCCTCAAAGCCCCCACTTTTCCAGTCATGTACATCTTTCCAGTGAGGGTGTAAGTCACAAGCTACACACACATCGTCGTACACATCTTTGGTACCTAAAAGTTGACGAATCTTGCTTTCCCGTAGAGCTCGAGAAATATCAAGATGAAAGCGCAAAGCTTTTAACAGAATGAGTCTCTCGTGTACATTTAAAGGGACCACTTTCATGCTTTTTGGAGTGGTATGTACTGTTCGTAAAGAGTCCTCAAAGAAACGGCTGGTAAACGAAATGCCAGAAAGCAAGTCACTAAGACACACACCACACGTCGACCCCAATTCAATGGACACAGTTCTCGTAATAAGTGTTGGTAATCCTCCAACGTTTGAATAGTGTCATTGATTTCCTTCCACGGAATCTGTTGTATCACAACTGATAGTGGTCGTGGCATGGTAACCAGGTTTTATACCTCTTTTTTGTCGGAGGCAATAAGTGTACTTTCTGCACAGAGCTAATCGTACTCCAGTGGCAAATCTAAATTGTGTAGTAACTACCTTGCACATTACACACCGTTCAGAAGTTTCCTCTTGAACTAAGTTTACATTGTGTAAAAGATTTTGATAATCCTCTAATTCTTCTTCTGGAATTCGTTGCAGTAAGTCTACCTTGTAGTACATACAATCATTAACAAACCAATCCTTCTCGCCCACGAGTAGTTGATCAATGTCTGACCGCTGGAACACTTTCATCCGAATCAGTCCTCTTATAGCATTTAGGTATCAGCGGTTCAAACATCGGTGACGTAAAGGATGTAATTGTTCTTTGCGTTTCACTTGTATTTTGACAAACTCTCAGTAAATGCATTCTCTCAAGTCCACGGGCAAGCCACGAATGTTCTCTTGTAAAGTATCCATTCAAGAATCACTGGGTCGTGGCCAATAGCCTCGTTTATATTTGTGACTGAAGTAGCGTCCTCCCATAATCAGTCTTCGTTTACTTTGGAAAGGAGCATAGTTTAAAAATAGAGAAACGATTCTGAGTTTGCGTTTCACTTGTATTTTGACCAACTCTCGGTAAATGCCTTTTCTGAACTCCACAGGCAAGCCACGAATGTTCTCTCGTAAAGTATCCATCCAGAGATTACTGAGGTCGTCCCACTAAAGTTATATAGTGACAATCCGGAGACCATCCAGCATGTTCCAGGTAAGCAGAATCTTTCTGTTCCCATTCGTGAAGTGGCACACCCCAAATGAAGCACTTGAATTCTTCGAGGGTAGGTCCTCCCAGATATGTTCGCCATTTTCCTCAGAATATTTGGAATAGACTTTCAAAATCGCAGTATTCAGGCAAACGCACAGGGAACGAATATTCGTCTTTCACAGGTTCATGTCGATGAGGGTACGGTGAAATTCGCAGGAGTTTGCTCAGTTTTGGATGCCATACGTAGGGTGGTAGCCGCATGGTTTCCCGTGGAGGATGACATCCACAAATAAAGTGAAAAGATGTATGATGATGAGTAGCATCGCTTTCGCATCCGTCAGGTTTGACACGCACTGTATCACTTTCCATGGTAGTTATAGTCATAGCAAACTTCCCATGATGTGATACTGAATCTCTGAGGTCACAGCGTACGGCGTCCCTGCCATCGCAAGGCACAGCACCGCACTCCACTTGAGCATCATCGAACTTGAATGGCATGGCATGTTTGTTAGCATTCGTCTTTCTCGCTTGGTGTTAGTAGTTACTATGAATTCTCGGTCTTGGACGTTGTCCCCTTTTATATGCTGGCCAATATCGGCGTGTACGTACGGTACAGTGAAGTGGCTGGGAAGCCAAACTCGCTTCTGGTACACGATTTGATAGACTTTTTTCCAAGGCTCGACTGACAATTTGGTGTATGGGTAAACGTACAATCTTGTTCGGTTCGTAGGTGGTCACTTTAAAATTTCCATCCTGCCCAGACTGCAAGGCTTTTTTCAATACTCCAAAGTTCACCACTCGACTGGTGCGATAATTGAGAGTCAATCCTTTCACTTTACACTCGGTGTGCACTTCTCCTTGTGGGTCACCGTATCCGTAGCCGTAATTTTTGGGACCGCCACTAGCAAAACTTAGAATCTTGTCATCGGGATGCCCGTCCGTCCAGGCTCCTAAACGGTCTCCTTCGATTTTTGGGTGCTGTTGACCCAGGCGATCGATGTAGATGCAACTGTCCGTGTCAAAATACAACACACGATCTCCTAACAGTTCTAAAGCTTCGTACAGTTTTAAGCGAGCATGGGCTGTCACGTAAGCCGCAATGATGACATTTCCAAATTCGTCGGCTTCTACAAAGTCCAGTTCATATTCGTTATTGACTAAGATCAAGTCCTTACGAAGGACGTCCACGTGTTTCATGTATTTAGTTTTGTCGTGAATCATCTGGAAGATGCGGGAAGGTTCTGTCAAATACTCAGTCTTGGATAAACACGGTCGTTGTGTCATTTTGCCCCACAAACAATTCAACATCACTTTGGCAAACGATCGCCTTCCTTCGTTTTTGTCCACGTGGTCTAAAGTGATGCCTTCCTACTCCCAGTATTTCTCTTTGAATTTCTTTTGGTCTTCGGGAGTGTGGCACCAGGAAGGATAGCCGCTGGCGTCTTGTTTCAGTTTTAAAAAGACATCCACGTAGTCTGCGAAAATGGGTGTGCTGACAAGGCCGCTCATGGTTACACGTTTCGGCACAAGTACGGCACAAGGGAAACATCAGTTTTCGTTGGCAATGGTGTGGTAAAACAGGATGGTTCAACTCCGTGGGAGATAAGGCTTTGTACTTGATCAATCCTTCGTATTGTCGAATGTTGCCCACGTCGACGTGTTTCGTCAGCAATTGCGGGTGACCTGCAGGAAAGTGACAATATTTGCACACGTATGGATACAGAGAACACACGTCCAAGTATTCAATTTCTTCTCCTTTCTCCTCGTCGGCTTGGTATAGCAAACAGGTGGCATTCGTCCGTCCTCCGTACAAGCTGTCTGTCGGGTTCAGTGGGTCCACCAGCTTGTAACTTTCCACGATGCGCTTAAACATGGGATCGGTTTTCAATCGCTGATCGTACTCGTGTTCCCACATTTCCACCACTTGGTATCCTTGCTCTTCTAACGTCAAGCGCCGCTGACAAGTGGCCTAGTATAAGTCTTCCATGGTCCGTTATAAAAACTGATTTTTAGTGTTACCTTCAGGGTAGCAGATGGGACATCCGTGAAATAAGCACAAAATTGGTCGTTTGAGGACTTCTGACAGCCAAGGTTTTTTCGGGCATGAATCGTTGACGGTACACTAAGGAACACGCTTTGGCAAGGTTCAAGCATCTTTCAAAGGATCGATCCCTCCGTGCTCCATGAACAGTTCTCGAAATTTTCCACAGAAAAACGCCGTAAAATGTCCATGTCGGAACGACAATATTTTAACATTTCTTCCTGAAAGTCGAAAGGGTCCTAGGAGTGAGTGTGGTACCATGCGTAGAAAGCTTCTCGTTGTTCGGTACGCATGTTGTCGGGGTTGTAGTAGTGAGCTTCAGGCAAATAGGGTAGAACGGCGATTTGATTGGCTTCGTTATTGAAAAAGTGCGGTAAATAGCCTTTGGGCATTTCTGTCATTCCAAACGTTATAGGCATGCGGCTCAAAGGCATGGCCAAATAACTCATCGAATCATTAAACTGCACTTGTTCCACTTGAATGGAAATGATTTTGGATCCGTTCAAAATGACTTTAGGACGTTCGGTACTTTGATTCATATAGTATCTCAAAAGAAACTGTCCATTGTATCCCGATAAATTGTGAGCCATCACCGTGGCATAGCGATGACAATCTCCGTAACGTTCATTGTCCTCTTGGCTCCACGTCTCGTCGATAGGGTCTAAGATCCATTGGGCGAAATTGGCTAGCGTGTTCGGTCCACGAAAGATTGTTTTCACGTCCTCCAGGACTATTGCTGCAGTGAGGGCAGTCACAAAAGATAGGCTCTTGGATGCACTTCTCGCACGCTTGATGAGCCACGCAGATATTAGGAATGTGAATGCCGGTCTCTTGCATGCATTCGAAATAGAAAAAGATGAAATTGCCTTTCTTCTGGTTATCTTCTTCTTCTTCATGTTTGGAATGGTATTTTTGAATGTAGCATTTGTGTTCCAAGTCCACGCTTTGGTGACAAATGTGACATCGCTGCTATCCTGAACATACGTGAGCCTTGGCACTGTTGGTACGTATGCCTTGTCCACAAGTAGGGCACAATCTCAGGAGTTGACAAGCACATTTCTGCTGTGAACCTTGCGTCTCTAGATGTTGTTGGTAACATGTTGGACTGACAAAAGTACGCTGACAAGCTGGGCAATGCACTCGTTCTTGTCCTTCGTCAAGACAGGGTTTAGAGGCTACACATCCTGAGCATTTCGATCCACAATGCTTGTGTTGCTCTCGATTGTTATAGCCATAGTCACATTTCTCACAGTAATAACTGTATGAGTGGAATCCAGTGATACTGGTAATGGCATCAAAATGTTCATCGTGATGATAGACATGAATGTATTTTCCGTCTTTGTAATCTTTGCCACGAAACAACAGATGTCCACGCAATTCTTGTGGAGCCAAGACGTCTTGCAATTTTTGCATTTAATGAACACCGCAGGACCTGTCTTTGGATATCCCCGCCTGCTGTAACAGGAGTTCTGCTTCTCTTCGTTGCTTGGATCGGCTAGAGTTTTTAATAGTTTGGCAGGCTCTTTTCCATTCTGCCGTGTCGTGCTTGTCGGCATACGTTCGTCCTACTACGATGGCTCGCGCTAAGCACATCTGGTCTTGGGTGTTGTTAATTGAACAGTGCTGCGCTTGATGTTGCGAAGGTCGTTCAGCAATAACACTTTTCTGCGTTGTCCAGTCCCTTGGGGAAGAGACACATGGGTCATCAACAGTGTCGCTTTCCGTCGGTGATGTGAAACTTGTCGTAGGATTGTTGCACGTGTTGAATCTTGTCAATGACTTTAGAAGGTGTCGATTCTGCTGGGCTGCTAAACTCGATCCAAACAGGATACATCAAACTGTCGTGATGAATGGAAAGTCTCAAGCGATCGTCTTCTTTGGCTTCACATTGCTGTTTCAGTATGGTTAACAAAGAATCCCACACATCGGTGATGAAGCCCTCTGCATTCTGCAGCGGTACGTCGGACTTGAAATCTTTAAACTTCACCGTGTACGTGAAGGCCGTGGTTCTAAATTTTCTAGAGGAGTGTTTGTCCGTCTCTCGGATGTGGTAGTACTTTTCAGGGTTTACTAGTGGTGATGGTGAACTTTGATTTGGTGTAGACTCTCTGGGTCTGGATTCTGGTTCACTCATGTCATCTTCAAAATCGCTTCAGCTACTGTGCGAGACGATAAATCACGTTTCTGCCTCTTACTTTCTTATCCTTTCTCCACGAGATGATGCGATCGTTTTATGTTGACGGCAAAAAGCCAAATGACTACATATAAAACGCCATGGACCCCTATATATCCATGTCAGACCAGTGTATATATAAAGGGACAGTGCCTTCCCTCTCAGTATTCATTTCACTCTCAAGCTGACCAGTACGATGGAAGAGCCCACACAGATCGTACTCCTGATCAGAGCTTTGCGAGGTGTCATACGAAAGTTTTCTTCAGACAAGCCGACGGACTACTCCCCCTCCTTTTGAGATAAAAGTCAAGATACTTGCTATATCTGTCAGAAGAAAGGGCATTTGGCTACAGAATATCCTGACCGTCAAAAAAACAAGACCAGTGTCAAAAGAGACAAAAATCAGGATAACTGTTATCACTGTCAAGAGAAAGGACATTGGTCTTCAGACTGCCCTAAGAAACAAGAGGAGCAGGAGGAGGAAGAAGAAGAGGTGCCCTCGGAAAAAGAAGAACCCCCACACGTCCAGAGAGAGAAGACAGAAAAGAAAAGAAGACGAGAAAAAAGTGAGGAAGAAGAGGAGGAAAAACCTGTGCAAGTAAAGAAATTCAAACAACAGAAAAATTGAACCAAAAAAAGACACAGAAGAAGTCTATGAACTTTTTGAAGTGTTATGTTGTGACATTGGATTGTAAAATTTGTAACATAATAGACCAGACAGAAAAACGTAAGTGTCTCTTGGTTTTGATTTTTTAGATGATAAAGGACCTACACTCATGCACTCACACACGTACATCCTGGGTAAAAAATGGATTTTGAGTTTTGATTGATTTTGACAAAATGAATAATAACTCTTTTCGAAAGAGGTGGGTGGCCCTGAAAAGGACCGTTGGGTGTTTGTTTTTCTTAAAAAAACAAACTCAGGAACGGTAAGCAATCGGTTTTAACTGCCTTAAGCCTTTGCCACTGCCAAGGCCTACTTCTGGACTTGCTCCTGTCGATGATTTGGTCGAAATCACTAGGGCTGGTATCTCAGGCGTAGTAACCGGGTTGGACTGTTTGGCTCGGGAATACCTTTTTCTCTTGGGTCGTTATAAAGAAGTCTGATATATTTATTTGTTTCAGACTTCTTAACTCTGCCAAAATATCCAAGAATACAGTTACCGTTTGAGTTTCAGTGTTCTCCTTCTCTCCTAGACTTTGTTTCTTCTCTGTTGCTTCTTCTTCCTGTCGTTTCCTTCTTGCCTCTACTTCTTCTCGCTGTTGCTCAAGGAGAAAAGCTTGTTCTGCTTCTTTCTGCTGCTGTAAAGATTTCTCCAATTCTTCTTTCTGTCTCTGTTTAAAATCCTCGACCTGTGGTAAAGAAGGAACACATTCTTGCGAAGAAGAGAGAAAATCTACTAAATCAAAATTGAAATCGACCTCTTCTGGAAGTAGGTCCGTCTTGACTTTGGTAACCGCTGCTATGCCATCGCTTCTCGTCACTACGGTTGGTGCACCCCAATTCATCGTCTTCTTAGTTTTCGTCATGTTTCAAAAAACAATGTCGCATCGATTCACTGTGCACAGACACTAGCGCACCTGTATAGGAAATGTGACGTCACAGGTAGCTCTCTTCGGATTGGAAGACAGACTCCGCGCGGTGGCTGATTTTTGTAACGCGTGGTTGGATTGGTGAACAATTTCAATCCGTTTCGATCCGCTCTTCAACTATAAATAAACGCGGTTCACTTCATTTCCTTCACCTGTTTTCGTCACAACATGTGGACAAACGTTGAATCCTCTACTCTTGTATCGCCGATGCTGTTCCGTACGGAGTTACCCATGTATGTCAAATCATCATGGACCATCATCCGAATCACCGAGACGAGTGTTTGGAAAAGAAGGATCTATGTGGAGAGACAAGGCTGTCTGAAGCGATTCCTTATCTACGGACCACAGGTTAGACGAAGTTTGTGAAAGAGAAGAAGATCCGTAAGATGCCCTCTTTGTTAACGGAATGGTGTTAACATAAAACAAACCCAAAGACACTTTTCAGGGCCACTTCATTTGCCTCGAAAAGATATTTATTCTTTCTTGCCATATTTATTTGTCTATGTCTATGTCTCTGTTGTATTTGTCCCTGCCTAGGTAGCCGCGCATATTCAGGTCAGCCCCTTGCAACATTGTTGCCAGTGTTCCGCCCGACTGACGTCAGCCACTTGCAAAGTTGTTGCCAGTACCGTGACGTCACCCTACCTGTTCCATTCCTGTTGTTCGTATATAGGCCCAACCTTTTGTCCGTATAGAGGCCCAGGTATAAATTATGTCCCTATATCCCCCAGGGGGGTTCTGTAAAGTATTTTCCCATTGTCCCTATATCGCCTCCATACACTACTCTTGACATATCTGCAGATAAATGTATCTTCTCATCAGGAGCACAATAACATTTTAATGTAACCTGATCCTTAGCTGCAACGATTGTCCAATTGTTTAAAACTGATGTATTGATTTATGACCGCTTTCCATGTATAAAATTTCTTACTAATTAATAACGTGTTAATAATTGATAACATTGATAATTAATACTTAAATATGGAGTTATTCCCAAAACCATTTTATAAAAATAGACTACTGAATATCAGTTTTCAAAGTTTCACAAATTTAATATTAGTGTTTTTAACTCGGTTATGTCTCGTCTTTTGTCTTTATGATTGGTTTAATCACTCTAACGGGACAAAATAATTTTGCCAATAAAATTGGCAATAAATCTCGAAATTATATTTTGCTGAGATATTTTCACCGACTGCAATTTCGTAAACATATGGTTCTCCGAGTGATTTTTATGAGAAGAATTTGGTTGTTGTGCTTCATCATCATCATCATCGTCGTCGTCGTCTCGTTATCCGCTTTGTGTTCTTCTTATATGTACCCAAAATTAAGTATATGATATTGTTTAGTATGACATAATCACCCAGTCGATATCTGTGAATTTTTAATACAAAATAAACATGAACTGCAAAAACTTCGTTAATACTTCTAGCGATGCTTTACAAATTCTCGACATCTTTTAATGAAGATACTTCTGTATCTTTTCCGTGTTCGTTTTCAATATTTTTAATGTCATTGTTTACGTAGATTATACATATTGCTTTTATGCTTGAATGTAGTCATGCGCATTTTTAATTGCTTTTATATCATTACTATTTGGTATGGATTCGTATTATGCATTGAATCAAACATAGAATTACATCAGGTGGTAAATCTACGGAGTGTACATTGGTACTTTGTAATGAGATTCAAATCATTCCATTTCACTACGCAGTATGTCAGTTGACTGTGATGGCTGTGGAAAAATATTTAGCTACAAATGAATACAAAAGCGGCCTGAACAAATTTGAGACAAAACCCATTCGATTGTGATTCTAAAGAGCTAAAGATCAGACAATCGTCCTACTTTTGAAATGTAATTCTCTTTTGCAGGAACGAAATAAAGCAAACATGCTACTTTTATCACTAGAAAGTGGTCTCTCGCTATAGCGATAAAGTGGTCCAATTCATATAACACATCATTTCGCGTTGATGCAAAATGGTCATTAAAGGGACGTATTCTTTATGACTGGGTGTTCAATTTACTAATTTTGTCTAACTTATACGAGGCGTATTGGATACTAGTTATAACTGGGCCCAATTTAAATATTTTGAAAGCTGATTCACACATATCTAGTATAACTGAGTGTGAGAGGTTTATGATAAACATAGATATAAATATTTATACATGTGCACTATTGGAAACGCATAAAGATAACATTGCCAATGACGTATTAGTATCTCTTTTCTAAGAGATGTGGATGGCATCAAAAGGTCCGTTGGGTTGTCACCATGAACCGTTGATATGATAACGATGATGATATTCGAACTGGCAGGTCTTGCTATAGACTTGACATAAGTACATGGTTTAATCTTTCTTCAGGAGACGGTGACCCTACTTGTATCCATCTTCTATTCCTCCACCTTTCCTCCCTGTTGATTTCGCTTTTGCTGCTGATACCGAATCTACCGTTTTTCTTCTTCTTTTCCAATTCTTCTCTTTCTCCTTGGATTTCGTCTCTTAACATACTTCAACGAGGTTTTTGCCATCCTCATATAAACAGTTTATTCTCCAGTCTGTTCTGAACAAAATGGTCTTGTACCTTGTGCATTTACACGATGGCTTTCTTTAATTGCCCAAAGGTAGGCATGGTGGTACTTGACCAGTCAACGTTCGGAGGCTAGGCTGTCTGGCTGATCATCAATTGTTGTCTTGTACGACTAGTTAATGCCATTATTATTAGGTTCTTAAATAATCCTCGAGTGGTTATGACAGCCACCACCCGTCCGCTTTGATATGTGCTATGTACACTTTTTAATTATCATATCTAGAAGCTTCGACGGAGGAAAAGGAGCAAGAGAAACGCCTCAATGTCATCTGAAGGGTCTTTTCGATTCTGGGCTTTTAGATACCTTATTCGGAAATGATTCTTGTCGTCTTGACGGAATTTGGTATAAAAAAGCTTATTTTTACTGTTGCGGTTATCCGGTTAGTAGGTAGATAAATGGAATTTTTTTCCAAAGGTTTCTGGCGAGATTTTTTTTAAGTTAGGAAACGTCGACTCTGTTTTAGTCTTTCTGTTTTGTTCGCCACCAATATATATCAACTGGCCTGCCTGGGACATTTCGTTTTGGAATTGTAACCACCTTATTCGTTCTAATTTTTATGGGTCTGATTTTTGCTTTTCTAATTAGGTGGATTCAATGTTTCAAGAGTTGTTTGAACTGTTGTTTCACTGCATTGTGCGGAGGGCCCTAATGGTAGTGGAATTTTGACCACCTTATTGTTTTCTAATCTTTAAAGGACAGGATAAGGGTATTATACGAAGTTTTTATTTTTCGTGCCACTTGTTGCCGCTTTGTGCAGCAGGAATTTATGGCCTTCTATTGGACCACCTTATTATCTTGATTGTTTGTAAGGTCTTTTTAACTAATCAGATTATAAGTTATTTTGATTGGTACATCGATCATTGCTACTTCATATGGCTGGGCCTGATGGCTTAGGCTTTGAGCCACCTTGTATCTTGCTAACGTTAATTTTGGGTCTGAGTAACGTTGTACACATATCTATCCATAGCCTAACGCCGTTTATTTTAAAGAAAAGAAGGAAAGAATTAATATTAATAATAGTTGATTTTTAAAGTTTGCTAGAACAGTTGAACGTTGATTTGTTAGTGGAGAGCTTAGATAGGTGGTAGTTTATTCGAGATGACTGAAAGAAGTCAACTGGTTTCCGCACACTATCGTCTATCTATTCTACCGACCATGACTAAACCTTGTGCGTGACTTGTGCTTGGAATATTCTGTTCTTTCTAGCCCCATCCGTCATGTCATGGTGGAAAGTGATGTGCTAAAGAGGCCCAGTCTCCCTGGATGCTGCCAAACGCCTCCACTGCCCTAAATACAAGGACGAGTGACCACTAGTCCAGGTGTAGCCTGCATGCAGGTTTGTGACTACCACTGCCAGTGGTCACCTCCAACTATCTCTATGTCACGCTCCTTCGCCGCAGGGCTTGAGGAAAAAATATTTAACAGTAAAAACCAGTGCGTTCAAAGATTTTAAATCGGTAATGTCATTACACGGGGCAGTACGAATCTCTCGGACTCAGAAGCCATGGTCCAATGGTACAAACAGACTTCACAGGTAGCCACCCCCACCCCCCTTGGCTGCTGTTGGTGGCCATGACGTCTTTTGTGCCTTGTCATGCCTTTCGCTCTCCACAAAAACGTTGCTAAGCCACCTTTCCCGTCGTTTTATCTTCCTGGTGGTCTCATTCACCCAGTCCACCAAAACTGTTTTCGCATGCAAGGGTGGACAAGACACTAACTCACCGACGGTTTGAGACCCATCTGCTGCTATCACCTGGCTTACCAGCTTGTCCAGGCAGTGTGCTGTGGTGTGGCAGCTGTCGCATGCATACAGCTGCTTGGAACCAGGGATGAGAGCTAGGTGTCAGGGACCAAAGCAGGGGAACTAATGGTGCAAGTGTACATTATGTACGTATGTACGGAGTTTTGTCTAACTCCTTGTCTCGGTAACTGTTAAATGTCTATGCGTGTAAAATATATCATAACTGTGTATTTGCTCGTCAATACTCATGTTTATTTGAACACTGAATGCAATTACAGAACTGATTCATTCATTTCGATTGATTTCGCACTGAAATTTTAAACATGTATTTATTGTTATAAAGAGACGGGTGAGTGGTATGTATTTTAGCATAATGGGTAGTTTCTTTATTAAACGAAAATAATTAGTATGTATGTCCGATTGTTTAAACTAATTGTTATTTTGTGGATTGCAGACGATTATATCGGTCCAACGTGCAAATGTTTCTTATCATGTAAATGCAAACCGATTTTAAATAAGATATGTTACTTCTGTGTCACAGGTTCTTATGATAACATTCATTTCTTCCTACAACTCTTTCTCTCAAACCAATTGTCTCTCATCTTTTACTAGATTCATCACCCTGTTTGCAGCATATGCGTGCCATTAAACTTTCATTTTGGGGTTGGCTTTTGCTGTAGCAACTTGACATATTCTACATTTTGAGATTAAGGTCGTCTAAAAGCCTTGACCGGTAGCGGATCTTTTTGTCAAATCCGTCAAAAATGTCAATTTTATAGTTTATTACATTTGATCTTATAGTAAATTAGCATTCCAAGAATCTGATTCGACCCATTTCTAACTTAAACGTTATCTCAGACGGATAATAATAATAATAATAATAATAATAATAATAATAATAATAATAACGACGACACAAATACAGTTAAGAGCGCAGGAGAGAGGAAGTGAGGTATTCAACATCCGTTTTACTAAAAAGCAAAACCCACAAATAACCCCATATAAAACGGTTATACCTAAAGTTTAAAAAAGTCCATTTTACTTAGATACAGAAAAACTAAGTGCAGAAATTTGTTGAGCGGTTCTTAGATAACACTTCTGGCGTTAGTATAATGCAATTCTTGTTTGCTTTCAGTATATGATCTTAGCACTAATGGTTAATAAACTTGAGAAGTTTACGTCAACGCAACAAGATTTTGTAATTGCATAGGGCAAGGTGAAATTATTTTCTGTAACATTAAACAATTATCAATTCAGAATATTGTAACATAAAACATGATGTAACAAATAACAAGCTTTTCTATATTTCCAAGCAAATTATGCCGTCATATTACGAATCGCTTTTAGTCATTGTTTTAAAAAACTTACAGATTACCTAAGGTTGACCAGAAGGGTTCAAGAAAAGCAAGAACATCTAACAAGATACTCTTCATTTGAAATGTCTAACATCAACACTTGTCTTGGTCCAGCGGCCGCAAAGTATTCGAGACTTGGGGACTGATTACAACAAAAATCGTATACGATTGTTGTTTCCCTACATATTTCAAGCTTACCTGCACGAAAGCATATCACTTATTCTTTACCTCCAGTCTAGCAGTCGTCAGCGTCATCATCATTAGCATCAGCATGTAAGTTCACAAATATGTGCAGCGATCTTTGTTGTCTTATGAACTTTCCTCTTCGCGTTTTGTTGTTGACGATGAAATAGACACAAGATAAGTAATTCAAATTTTGCGTCGAGCAGCTATGTGTTTGCGGAAACAGTGGAGCAAAGAGCATTAGCGATCGTGAAAGACAAAGATCGTTGTAATTTTATTTAACAAGGCTTAGATAATAAAATCTATTTATAATCAAGAGTATAAGCGATAAATCTATACATTGTTATTTCGCCTAATCCTAGAAGTTACATCTGTGTTATCGTTAGCTTTTTTGTCCTGCGAGATGTAGCCACTAGGGAATAATACGGTATTTGTTTTGAATTCTATGATGAAAGAATAAGTTTTGAATTTGTTTCATCGTATTTCCATGGCGTTGTAGTTTGTTTTTTTTTTCCGACGATCATTTGATATGTTTTTCATGATGGCAGTTATTTTAATCTGGCAGAAAGATTTACTGAATAATTCTCAAAATTATAACAGTTCCGTAATTTATTACATAAAACGAAGACTTTTTCTGAAAAAGGAGAACTTTATCATTCATTAAATACCTTAATTTGACACCAAAATAGTTTGGATTTGTGACTGGCAAGCCGTAATATAACATCAAAGCCGTTTAAAAGGTAAATTTCAGAGTTATCACCCTTAATTTTCCATATTTTAGTTAACAAGTCTGGACTTTTAAGCGAAGTACTTATCAGTAGGTGAGGCTGCGAAGTAATTCCCAGTAACGTCCAATAACAGATTTGTGGATAATACGTATTGATTTTCACGAAGAAGATAAAATATAAAAAAATTAATAAACACACCGATATGTTTTGATTAATTAATTAAGTAAGAATTATATGAATAATTAGTTTAATCATTCATCTGCCTAATAAACTTTACAAACTAAGTTATCTGTTTTCGAATAAGTCAACAAGTGCTTCCGATCATATAGTTCCTTTTAGATGTTTAATGCAATTCATCAGATCCCCCGTGAGACCAACCATTTGAGAAATATCGTTTATTTTCTTAACTATATCTAACTTTTATTGTAGAAATCTTTATGTAACCTTTCTAAAACTCATTTCAGATTCCAAATAATATTGCTGTTTTCTTTTTACAGATAGAACAGAATGAGCAATATAGGGAAAAACCATATGATACTTGTAGAGTTAAAGACTTTATATACGGAAATTTTCTTGCATTCCAAACAGTATCTGTCTCTTCTTTGTCAAGGCAGTTTCCACTGTCCATGTAGAATTACAGATTAAAAGTGGGGACCCGCCTGATCAAAGCAAAACACATTCTGCAATATTGCATGCGTCATCGATCTGCGCTGTATATATTATGTATGTTTAAGTTATACTACAGTTGTTGTGCACTTCTTATGCGCCGGGGAATTTATGTAATGTTGAAGTTACAATTGATTCTGGATCTACTTCTAATGGGATAGGATTGGTTGCAAATGGTCATAGTCACTTTTCACAAATTTATTTAACTATTGTCATGGATATATTGATCTAATAATGATCAATTTTAATTCTGAAGTCCATATATACATTAATAAGACTTGTAAACACATATTACTTACTGCTTGCTTCAATTGATAATGTTTGAAATTCGTGTCCATGATATATTTCAATACGTTTTGTTTTACCTTTTCTTCTTTAGTATGATGTCTTGGCATAGCTGCTATAGTCTGGGAAATGCAATGAGACGAAATAACAAACTTAACGGTCTTTCCTTATCAGTTCAAACCTTTTAGATGACGAGAAACATTGTATATTGTCATATTCTTCTATATCAATGGGGTTCGATTCCCGATAGGAAGTTATACCGATGATTATTTGATATTTATTTTGCATCCTTATCCAGACATTGTAAATATAGTGGCTAAATTCATAGATGAAAGTTGCGAGGTGTGTTTTAAACTAGGTTTCCTTCTACCGCCGGTAACAGATCGATGTTCCAGATGCGCATTTGTCCAAACGTCATGTCATGTATAACATATCATAACATGAAAAATGGCTGAAACGGTTTCAAACAAGACAAAAACAATAACAAGAAGAAGAAAAACTATGGGTATTGCTTGTGTGTGGTGGGAGTTGAGGGAGGCGGTGTATCTTTAGCATGGAATCCACCCTATATACAAGTGTGGTTTATTTGTTAACTGACAGAAGTAAATAAATTCACCTCTGTTCACAGAAGAATGTGGACATAAACTGGTATTCAAACTGAGAGAAGTTCATCCAACCACTGCATATTTACGAGATAAATATGTGATGCAATTCCGAGTCAAAATGTAATCTGTTTCCTTATTCTGTAGTCTACTGTTCCAAGTCAAACACTGCAACTATCTGGTCACAAATACATTACAGTAAATATGGGAATTTCTGCATCCAGTAAACCTTCCTTCACAAAAATATCGCAATATCAATGCAATGTTTAGTTGTGAAAATGACACTTTAAGATTACGTAAACATGGATCGTCAACTGTACGGGCAGTGCATCAAACAATGCGACATCACACACATTTAATATTGAATTTATGAAACTCGTTAAATAAATTCAATATTGTTATTACCCATTTGAGATCCTCTATTTCTTAAACTCTTTTGTTTAATATAATATTAAAGCAAGGCTATGGTAACATTTAAACGCAATTCATATGCCTTTTGTAAACTGAGAGTTTGCTTTACGTACCCGTTGTCATTGATATCGACAAAATTTGATATGGCTTTATTAACCTTGAAAACATGTGACAAAATGTCCTTTGACTCTTTTTATAAACCGTTTATGTTTTTACTTTCCAATTATTTCGCATTCACTTAAATCATCTTGTGAACTGTAAAGTAATGATTATGTAAAAAAATGATTAATATGTCAATAATTCGGCATGTTCTAATATGTTCAAACGGCCAACATAGGATTCATGTTTGATTTAATATCAGCACCATCTTCATTCAGGATCATATCGCGAGAAGTATTTCTGCAAAATCATTATTTTCATATTGCACTTAGGACTAACAAAATATAACAAAAATTGATTTAACTGGAAACTAATTGTCAATATTCCAGCCATTCTATAGTCACAACTAATTGTCAATATTCCAGCCATTCTATAGTCACAACTAATTGTCAATATTCCAGCCATTCTATAGTCACAACTAATTGTCAATATTCCAGCCATTCTATAGTCGTAGCAATGTTGTGATGCTCATGTTGCAGCTTGCATAACTAAAATTTTCAGTGAGACATCAATGCTGTGGTTTTCGAGCGAAGGAGAGAGTGAGAGGACAGAGATAGACAGACAGACAGACGGACGGATAGAGCGATGTAGACAGTAAGAAGAACAAAGATAATTATATACATGTGAAATGTTCCTAGCTTAATAATGTCTGGAAGGGCCGCATGCGCGTTTGTTGGCCTTTGTTGGTAAATGAGTAATTAATGGGAACATAACTCTAATTTACTGTGTAACTTGGGCTGAAATGAATATAAACTGTACACAAACCATCCCGTAACGGGCAGCAACTCCCGACAAAATTTAGATTTCGTCTTTGTCCCATAGCTTAGTTGGTGCCTTGTGATCCTATTATTACTGCAGTCTAGAGATGCTAAGAAGGTACGTGCTAATAAGCATATATCCCTCAGTTACTGTCATGTACACTGTTACACAAACGGAACTAATGGTTCAATTTATAAACAGATTATAACTCTGACTTTTGAATGTATGTTTGACACTTGCAAATTAATAATTCATCTCATTGTGCGCATTTTCCAGTTCACCCCAAATATAGCTTTTTGTTGATATCCTGATTCTTGAGTTCAGTTATTGTGTTCGTTTGTATATTTTGAATACGTGTCGTGATTGCAAGTGCTCAGACTGAAGATTACGTTCTACCTGGTTAACGTCTAGTGAACCTGAACAAAATGTCATATTTGGATACGTCCGTCTCCTTCGGATTTTATCTAGAGGTCAAATTTAATATTTATTGTTTTATACTTAAAATAGATTGCAGAAAATTACGGGACCACCAAGAATGAAAGTCGAGTTAAACGAGTGAGTAAAGAAGTTAGCGTTCTTTAATATGAATGATTTTCCGTATTAATTATATCAGAATGTCCATTTTTGCTTTATTTTCTTATACAATATTAAATTTCAATTGTTTTAGAGATTCATTTAAATTATTATACTGTATATGCTAAGGTGTGTCTAAAACTTATATATTATGACTCTAACAATCAAAATCACTTAAAACTGCACGGACACTGGTGAAGCTATATATTTTTAATCTATGACGCAATTCAGAAGGTCACTGGTGTAACAAGATACATTGTGTGTTTAAATCAAAATAATCAATATCAAGATACAAATTCAAAGCGTTGTGCAGTCTGCACATACTTTGTCCTCAAAGAATTTTACTCAAATTAATGTAAATGTTTTTACATAGAATTTTAAATTACGATTTATGAATTCCAGACATATACAATAAGATGAGACGGCACGTACTGTACAAGGAAGATTTCAATCTTCTCCAAGCATTGATGAGTATAAAATTGTAAATAGTCGATGAATTTAATGCAGTTCATTTCAGTTCAGTTGAAAAAAGTGCAAATATAAATATATATTGATGCCATGAAGAAAAAACCTGATTGTATTAGGCCAAAACGAAGAATAGTGTAGATAAATCAGTTTGAAATATATTCGGATTTCCCGATTGTTACACCATTCCATTGCAAAACGTTATTTCGTCGTCTATGACGTATGATGGGATAATTATCGGTTACTGCATTTGTATAGGAAAAAATGAAACAGGGTTTTTCTTTTTCGGAATAATACTCCACGGCCTTTGGTAGTGAAGTATTATTCCGAGAAAACGAGTTCATATTTTCCCATACAAATGCAGTAACCTTTATGCTATATACTCATTTCGTTATTCTACGTATAACTTAATTATTAAAATACACTACAAGAAACAAAGTAATTGAATTTATGCTGTATTCCCAAATAAATACACAACCTTAGATTCATCAAGACCCAATAACAATATTAATGCGCACACAGTTCCGCCCAGCGACCTTTGAACTTCGTCGCTCAACAGAAGTTTAAAAAAGAATTATCGTTTTGGTCTAATTAAAATTGAAATTTAGAATCATATTGTGAATGATTGCGCATTGCAACAACTTTTCCGTTTGGTCTGAAATTGTTGGATTTTGTTTTTATTTTGAGCCAATTCAATTCTGCTTTTCTGATTATGATGGACTGAATTATTGATGCAGTTCAATGCAGTAAGTAGAATGTGATATCAGTCTGAAATGTACTTGAAATTCCAGAACAGTTTCGGCGTGTATCAGGTTTGGCAGGACATGTCTGTCGAAAAATAGAACTAACTAAGAAAGTACATTCTGAGGAAATTCAGGATGCATTAGTATATTTATTGCCATTCTTATTACCAGCTAAAGAAGACCTATGTTTATGCCCTGTCACTTCCAAATCGCTGTTGGAGGGACCCCATATATGACCTGTATCGTACAGTGTGTGTCTTCTATCGCTAGCCTAACATTGTATCAAAATTGTTACACGGGGAAAAATTGCAAAGCAGCTGTTGTATGACAGTCCATTTAGCTAGCGGAAATAATACATTTTCGTCGTCTTGGCTTATTGGCTCTGAGCCTCTTAGTTTCCTACCAAAACTTTCAGTTGCATTGTTTTCTCGAATCAGGTATTTTGACAGATTTTAAATGATAGATTCCCTCGTTTGCCACTCTTGTTATTTTGTGTTTTGTTAACATTTCGACATATAATATTTGTAGCAAGATAATGTCTCTTTCTAAGCTAAAACGTACATTCTTGGGGAAAAAATACACCCCCTCCCCCCAAGACAAATTGCGTAAACGAATTTAAATGTGGTTATCTCACGTTACGTTTCGACATTGTACAACTGCATCAAGTCATTGGCGACAAGGTGAAAAAATGGTCATACTGTTAGGGTTAGAACAAGCAAAAGGGTTAGTTTTGTAAATCTTGCAAATAACTTAATTCTCTATGTTATAAAATACAAATGTCGGACAAACTTACAGTATTATGAAATAAATCCATTTTAACCCTCAAAGTTATATCAAAAGTCCAAAAGAATAGAGTTTTCCGAATAAATTTCAGGTCTGGAATGTGCTAATGTACCAATAGCATTGAATGTTCTGAAGCGCCAACAGTCTTGATGTATCAATAGCATGGTCCAAAACGCCTTTGAATGAATCCACAATAAACCCAAAATAGTCTTCAGCCCCAACAATCCTATGAGTATTTTGTAATACTAAAAGTAATTTGAAAAATAATTGCTCTCAAACTAAATCTAAACACAACTCTGATGTCTTCTGCAGACTGAAAATCAAATAAGAACATTAATAGAAATAGGAATATAAATAGGAAAGCATAATTATATTCTTTTCATCCTTATAAAATTCCCACGGATCCGTTACGCCTCTATGTCGCAATGCTTCCCCTGTGACTTATGTCACAACACAACCAACGTTACCTATATCGCAACACAATCCACCTGATTTAAGCATCCAACTTACCCCGAACAGTATAAAAGTTCATTATTTAGAACCCAAACCCAATATTAAACAACCTCCTTTTAACTCACTGTCTTTAAAAAGAATATACACACTCATGGACAAAAATTAGCTATAAGGTACTTTTGTTTATAAATTATCGTTACAATGTACATTCATCGACACAAATTAAGTGTAATGGCTTGGTCTTATATTTTTGAATCTCAGCCTTATTTAAAACGTAGAAAACATTTTTTCTCAGGTCCGGCACCTTTCAAATTATAGCATAAATTATGACAGTGATCACAATACGTGCCCATAAAATCGTTCCATCTCACAATAATGTATGTACCTCATTTCTACAGGTAAGTGCTTATTACCACTAGCTTAGATGAAATTCATTTCATAGTTATTAACATAGCACTGCATAAATTATTTCTTTCCAGTTTTATTTTTCTCCCACAAAACATACCATATATACTGGACAGCGAAAGATTTTTTTTTTAAAAATAAATAATACGAATTTTAAGACGATGACATAGGAACAAAAAAGAAACCTACGGCATAAAACTCTAAAATGAAAATATGGAAATCATATCTTGAGTAAACAAAAGCATGTAAATACCTTGTAGAGTCATGGGTACTCAGTGTTTGACAGTGGACTCGTAACCAGATTTCTGCATGTTCGATTCCCACTACTTGAGCAGCCCGAATCGGTTGCCGTCGTACATCCTAGTGCAAGACTCCTGGCATTTCTTTCCCCGGCACGATATTCCCTTCACTGTGTTGCTGTGCTGAAAGAAACCCATTCCAACTCAAAATATCTTGTAAAACTTGACTTAGCCACAAAGAGTAGAAACGATTTAATCATATTCTAATGAAGTGATGGAAAATTACAAATTTCATTTAACAAGAAGATCAGTTTTTAAAACAGTGTGCTTGTTTAAAATAGAATAACATTTTGTCCATGAATGATGGAGAGCCCCCAATATGGTTATTGCTACTACTCGCTGCTCAAAGCTGGCTTATGACTTTTTACTTACTTGCCAAAAAGAATGAAGTTTTAAATTTTATTTCGTAAACTTTATTTACTGAAATCAAAGCAGACTTAACTTTAAGTTTTGTTGGCGCAGCAAAAACTTATGAAAAACAAGGCATCAGAAAGTATCTTTAATGCTGATAATTCATTGAATGGAATTATAAAACCTGTGACTAATAGCACATTTCTCAAACCGTCAGGGTGGTGCCTATCCACTTACAAATTTGAGGTTTCTTTGTTTGTCTAATTCTCTATTTTCTATTCTACTTCTCTTTCTCTTTTCTGTCTCTCTGTTTGTCTGTCCCTCTTTCCCTCTGCCCTTGTACGCACACTTTAGGGTGTCTGTTACCTTTTTATTTTCCAAAGGGTTTATGTAAGGTCACGGTAACAAAAGAACCCCACATAACTGTGTTGTCTGTCAATATCTCCTACTGATTAGCCTTGTATTTTTCTATATTCAACCGTTGATACGGGAATGCCTATTTCCTTTCTTTGGTTTTACCTTTTCTTGTCAATTATTACATGTGAAAATTCACTACAGGTAACCTTCAGCCGGGTATTCAAGTAACTGGCTTATGCAATATCCAGATAGAAAATTGTGTGGGATGTTTAAGAAGTTGGTACACAAAATCCAAGGATGAATGGAAGACGGATGTCATTATTTTCGTCCACAGTGTCGCGGTAGAGGCCGTTCCAAAGGCGCTGATTGTGTGCCTTCTTGAAGTCATAAAACCAAAGCATGCACTTCGTCCTGCTGGTAAGAATTAATAATGACCATTTATGTCGGTGATGTTGAAAATGAGTCCTTAGAGTTTAAAATCAAATTTATTGAATAATGTTTGCTTTATAGTTCCGATGAATGATATGATCTCTTTTTTTGAGTTCATTATTTACCGTGAAAACATTTGTGGAATGGTAGATAAATTGTCTGTACATTGATATTATCATATGTGCAATGGTATAAAAATTGTCTGTACATTCATATTATCGTGTGTGCAATGGTATATCAATTGTCTGTACATTCATACTATCATATGTGCAGTTGTATATAAATTGTCTGTACATTCATATTATCATATGCGCAATAGGTATGATGTAAATTCTTAAATATTTGTCTGTTATTAAGCAAATTGTGAGCATGTTAAAACTAAAATATGGTATATCAAATCATTTTCCAGTGCAGTGATTATATAAAATGTGAAAACTAGTATGTAGTTCATCAAATCATTTTCCAGTGAAGTGATATTGTTATGAGTCTAGGCTCTTACAAAAGTAACAAGAAAAGAGTGAAGACAACAAGCTTTGGAAAAGTTAACAAATAATTTATTTCCCTAGAAAATCAAGGTAAAAATGAGAAAAAGAACTAACGGTTTTACGAATCAAATCCAAAATTAATCCAAGAATTAAAAAATAGAAGTCCTATAATTAAAAAGTCCTAAATGAATCACAGTTCAAATCCCGATAAAATTCAACATGGAAGGCGATGTTGTTGAAGATTTTCATGAAGATAAATACCATGTTTCACCTCAACCAAATCAAGGATCACAAGACAATACCCAATATCGAATAAACTACTTATACGTATCGGTAACCAAAACCTAGGGTATGTGTGCGGTTTGAAAGAGTTTCTACATCACGCTAATATCACGTATTTAAAAATTTGTGAAAACACGGGCTGTAACAGTTTTGACCTACATTTAAGGATGGGCTACGTGTTTTATGACAATCTTGATTTGTCTTACCTGTGTGCTGCATAGGTATGGGTAAATTCAACACCCTGTCCCACACATGCTACAGGAATACATTTTCCAAGGATGAGACTAGCAAGATTGTTTATCAGTGATGACTTGCCAATTGATGGAAGGCCTACCAGCAAAATATTCTTCGCTTTCCTCTGGCTTTCAAAATTCCTTTCTATTTCATCTAGCATTCTATCACTTTGATCGCGTGCTACCTCTGTAAAATATTGTTACGTGTTTAGACCCTTACAAAAAGTAAGAAGAAAAGAGTGAAGACAACAAGCTTTGTAAAATTTAACAAATAATTTATTTCCTAGAAAAACAGGGTAAAATTGAAGAAAAAAAAAAGAACTAACGGTTTTACGAATCAAATCCAAAATTAATCCAAGACTTAAAAAATAGAAGTCCTATGAATGAAAAGTCCTAAGTGAATCACAGTTCAAATTCCGATGAAATTCAAGCTGGAAGGCGATGACGTCTTCGATAGTCAGCGTTGTACTGATGTGTCAAGAGTTCTTTGTTGAATCACAGAAAATGATATTCCAGTTTGGAATTCCGAATAATTTTCAATAAATGTCTTTGTCCAAGAATTCTGTATGAGCACTTTTATATTTTCCAGGGAAAAGAATCACTAATTCCATAAAATAAAATTTCAACTCAAACTGGTCACAAAAAAACACCTTTAAGTGTCAAAGATTTAAAGCCCAGCTGGTTAATTCTAATGAAGAAAACAGTTATACACTAAGTTAAGACGCAAAACAGATTCCCTTAAGAGGGTCACGTGGTCATCCTTCCAGAAGGAATAGAAATTTGTTCCATGATAATTATCACGTACTCCAGGTATTGCCTTGATTCCACTGAATGAATCTTACTCTTAGAAAGAATAAAAAAAGTAAAATAAAAGTTGTTTACCAAAAACTGACACTGGTTTTGAATCAAGGTCAGCAACTAGATACAGTTTTTCTACTACTGTTTGTTTATCAGTAAAATAAAAAAAAAATCAGGTCAAACAGAGTTGAACTGAATTTTCTGAAAAAAAAAAAGTCAAACCCAGTAGACAAAGTTATCATTACAATAACATGTAATGGAATAAAAAATTTAAAACTAAGAAACAAATAATTAAATTACATATACATAACAATATATAAAATGTGAAAACTAGTATGTGGTACATCAAATCATTTTCCAGTGCAGTGATTATATAAAATGTGAAAACTAGCATATAGTACATAAAATCATTTTCTAGTGCAGTGATAATATAAAATATCCTCGTATCGTATGTAGTGGATCTAATGTACTGAATGAAAGTTTCACCAGGTTTAATTACAGATAAGTCATGTATATAAACACAAAAGGAAGGAATGAAAATGTCAAATGTATGAAGATTATAAAAGATATTTTAACACGTTAACTTTCGAAAGTTTAGTGGTGGTGCCGCTGTTTGCAGTAATATAACTGACAGTGGTATTTAACCGCGAGTGAGCAACTCTATTAAATTGTTGCCGAAAATTAAACTCGATAGCGAACGTCAATTCAAACTGACACCTCAAAAGATATGAGGGGGTGGGGAACATTATTTAATATAGTATAACATTTGAATTGTTCTACGATTGTGGCTCATATTAAAAGATCAGCTGATAGAACGGTATCATAAAAGTTATCGCAACACAAATAAAATAATAATGTTATCATTCAGAACTATAATAAAATATCATGTTTTACAGACGTAGGCCTGTTTGTAGTACTGACAAACTTTGACAAGGTTAAGAATGGTGAAGTATCAGATGAAACACTCCAATCCATCGAAAACGACATTGCCAGCTCATTTGGTTTCCATGGTTTTAAAGGCTACACATCTCTTTAAAATAGCAAACTGGTGCTGTTGGATTCCCGAATTCTTCCTCCGACAATCTGTGCGAATGGGATGATACGAGTATGTCTATTAACAATCTGCTGCTGAAACTTCTTTGCAATATCTCCATTCCTAAAGCAGAACAAGAACCGATAGACGAGATGACACTCTTGCAACAACTTTGGTTCGAGATTTACAGGTGCCTCAGAAAGCTCCCGAGAATTGTTCAGGGTGCACGTGAGGAAAACCTCGTGGCTCTTTTCAGTGTACTTTGCGCTTCATTAGTCTATTTTCTTCTACTGAGATGAACGTCATTTAGTTAAAGAGATACTATTTGTTACCGATACAGTTTAGTCTGCTACATGTGACACAAATGACAAGTCTATTCCTCTCAATGGTTCAATTGATGTTATTGTTGTCTACTATTTACAGTTGAACTCAAAACCGTGCATAAAATACAAGTAATTAGAACATTAATTATTCAGTCAACATTCTTAAGATTTTAAGTCCTATAATCAGATGCAGCTCTCTTTGGAAAACGATTTAGACAGTTGCTGTAGATTAATTCCAATATAACATCAAGAAACAGATATAAAGAATTAACGAAGTTCTTGCTTTTTATATTTATATGATGAACTAATGTTTAAATTTGATATTAAATGAACTTAATGATCTGAATGTGAAGAGAATGCCTTCTTCATTTCCAATGGTATATGAATATCAGACACTTATTTCTCTAAGAAACGCAGAACACGGTAGATAAAGCAAACTTGATCGAGGCGGTCAGTCACCTTCCGTCTCTAAAAATTGAAAAGTTGAAGATTTATAGATGACAACATTGTCCAGTTTTCATCTTTTCATTCATAAAATTAAAACAATCAAAGATTTAAAGTGGAAAAGTTTTCGAATTCAATATTGTTTCTTTAAAAACCGAAATACAAAAAAGAAAAAATAAATGAAAATATTTAAAGTGCTTCGATTACGTGAACGTTTAACAAAATAGGAATTATTGTTTGACAGATTTTTCATCTAATTCTCATATTCAAAATGTTATAGTATGGATGCATGTTGGCACGTATTGCTCATTATGTTTTAACATGGTAGCTTTTGCCTCTCACGACGATGTTCCAGATTCGTAGATATCATAGCGCACATCGGAGAGGTATAAACGGAAAGAAATAAGTTTTGCACAATAATTTTAATAACAATGTCCAAAGTGTTATCTCTCTTCAATATACGTTATTGATTTCATTGTTTGAGAAGAAGCATGTTAACCAGCTGGCATTACAATATTGTTATCTTTTTAAATACATCAAATGAATAATTTCGGAGATTTCCAGACTATCACATGTCCAAATGTTTGGAGGACGAAATGGCACCCTTCTAATTCACTCTAACACAGTGTTAAACTTTTAAGTCTGAAATTCCAAACTGTCACCTGATATATCTGTTGATAAGAGTAATATGCAATACTCACATTATTGGAAGAACATAATCTTTCTGAAGTTGCAACATGCATTTGGTTGTTTTATTTTGCCATTAGTCATATGAGGTATGCGCCCAATGTTATTGAACTCTAATTTAGCCTCGGATATGCAATATAGATCAAATCTGATGTTTTGTTGTACAATACACTAAACTAAACTGAAATAAAACATGTGCTGTGTATTATTTTTTTTTTTTTTTTTTTATGTACTGAGAGCAGTGTCACCCAGCTGAGACCGGATTATTTGTTGTAGCGGTATATATGTGGCGATAAATATTTACTGCATATTTGCACAATGTATGTTATACCTTAGGATATAGCTCGAAATGAAAGTGTGTGTGCCCGCCGTGGCCATAAAATTATGCATTCCAGCTATGCGACTTCAAATGAGCACAGCAGAAAGGAGAATAATTAGAAATAATTGCAATGTATAGTTTACTCATTTGAAGTTATATGGTCCAACAAGGTCCAAGGACCAAAACGAGCACATAAACCTTGGAATTATAACAATATATGCGCTAATGTATCTTTTGCACAATGATAATACTATATTCTTGTGGTAACTGAATGATTTAATTCTTGAATTATCATTCCTGTAAAAAGAAAGATAAACTGTGACATAATCTGTTGTTATGGGAACGATAGGTTTTCGGTTGCATAACAATGATGTCCAGGTGATTATAATATCATGACTCATAAAATGCAATACATTACGAAAAAGATATATACGTCTAAGCAGTTTAACAATGCTGCAAAGGAGATCATTAAACCAATATACATTTACGTCAACTGGCAATTGTACAAACATCTAATCAAAAATTCTTCCATTATGGAATGGTGATATTTGAAAATAAGCTGCTTTATTATAGACATAAATACATGAATACACTTGGGTATTGTAATGATATTGTATAATTTCAAAATGTCATCAATATACTGAAATACTAAATATGGATGAATTCGTTTCAACGAGGGGGGGGGGAGGGGGCAGAAAAGATGCAGTATAGCGTATTATTAGCACATAACTGATTGCTTCAATGTACATATAGTAGCGTGTGACTCTTCCTTACATAAATGCAAACCGTTAGCGACCGTCAAATATCTCTTTTCCAAACCCGACGTTATCAAGGATTATGCCTTCAATGTCGTCATTCCTTGTGGCATTATTCCCATTGACTTCTGAGGCCCATGGAAAATTTCTGTGCCAGATACTGGTCGCGTCATCCCGTCTCGATCGATCGATCGATCGAGAGAGAGAGAGAGAGAGAAGATTTAGCTATGATCTACCTCAACCTCGACCATCGCTTGATATCTAAGTGTACATTCCTATCTTTTCGCCTTTAGTCGA
>JAECUM010012969.1:0-92503 GCA_016617855.1 Megalonaias nervosa
TTGCGTATAAAAGTAAAGATTTACAACAACGGCATCTCGCAGATGTAAAATTAATTCACGCATTAAATTCTATACCCAATAAATCTGTCAGAGAAAAACTAGCTAATTTTCTAGTAAAAACTGCCATGAAAGGTAAAATAATGTTAGGGGCTGGTAATTAATTATATAACTATTATAATGGAATCCATTTATTATAGCCCAAGAGGATACTGGAGGGGCAGAGCAGCGATTAGTAAACTTTCTGAAGCAGCAAAAGTCTCACGTTCTGTTGCTGCAGCGTGGTTAGCATGACAGGCAATATGGCAAATTTATCTACCACCACCTAAAAAAATTCAGTACGCACATTTTGATGTCAGCACCCCTAATGAAGTTCATCAAGCAGATATTTTATTTTTACCACACGATACTATTAAAACACGTAGACGTCAATCTACAGACTAGATTCAACTGCTCCTCAACGTGGAATTGTACGTGAACAATTACAAGTAATTCCTAAAGACACACAATTACCACCACCTTCACTTATGTAAATTAGCACCTCTACGTCGATTACATTCAAGACAGGTCAGCATAACATTATCACGTGTATGACCAAGATCACTATTAATTCTGTCTACGGTAAATTGTCTTGGATTATTATTCGAATATTGCCATAACATATTACAGTTACAGATTGCACAATGATTATTCTGTAGTTGTTTTAGTGTTATAATAAATTCAGTATCAATATCAAAGTCACGCTTATTTTTTTTGTCACATTGTTTATAACCAGATAGTTTTTTTCTTAATACATCATTACTAACAGTTTGATTATTATTTTCTGTAAAATTCATAATAACCCTATGCAGTTGAGATATTCTTCTGACTCAGATACTGCAAGATAGACTAAATTTGACCATTTGGTCCGATCATCTACAATCCAGATATTTGTATCAGAAATAGTTAATCCCTGTGACGAATGAATCGTTATAGCGTATCCTAACGTCCACGGTGATTTATCCATGCCCAATGCACCCTCAACAACATCAACAGCAACCAAAACAATATCATTCAGTACAAGATCTTGTATTCCACCACCAGGAATTTCAAACTTCAATATTTTGCCGTTGAGTATCTGCTGGGCGGTAACATAATGGTACAGGCAGATTTGAAAACTTTTCTTTATGTAACGTAAATAATTTCTCCTGCAGTTCATCACGAACTATTTTTCTACTTGCAACTATCAAATCAGCAGGTCTCCATAAGTTCAAAAAATCATTCATATTAGTTTCTGGAATTACTTTACGCATTATCTCACATTGTATTTTATCTGGCTGTAGTCTGATTAATCTTTTAAGTTCTTTCAGTGGTTCATCAATAGCTCTATGGTCATCATTTATTTCTTCATAATAATCTACATTATTCTTCAGCCATTCATGTGGAGACTGTCCAATAAAGGGTGGTGGTTGACCATGATCGCCACACATTATTAGAGCAGTATTCTTTGTCAATAACCAATCAAGAAATATTTTTAATATTTCTAACGACACCGTGTCCACCTCCTCCCAGATAATATATTTAGGTATATATTTCTCACCCATTTGCTCAGGAGTCCATGTGTCTCCGCACCATGTGAAGAAACTATGATATGTACATGATTTTACTCCTCGTTCTTTTATTTCTCTGGCGAGTTTATGTGTCGGTGTTAAAACAATTATATCTGAATGGTTGTTCAGAAATAATTTAATCGCACGTGTTGTTTTACCCGAACCACCGCATCCATTAAGATAAACAGTCTTATGTCTAGCCACAGGATCATATACAGATGGTGCAGATGACTTTGATACTTGATTATTATTTTTGTAATATATTTCCTTAATTTCAACGTCGGCAGAATTAGAATAACTGAGTATATTTTCTTGTTTTATTCTCCATTTTCCCCATTCACCATTACCGAGTAGCGGTTTTAATAAATCCTTATATTTTTTATTTACATAAAATTAATCCGTAGCAACTCTGACAGCGTAACGAGGAAATCTATTTATCATCGACAGCAGATTTATCGAAACATAGGCTAGCATTGAAGATCTTAAATGAGTAAATTGCGGTGAGTCACCATCAATATAGCTCACAATTGTACCCAGTTTGGTTCCGTCTGATAAATAAGCATTACATCGGCTTATAAATGTGTTTTTTTTCCGTTGTATCTGCGATTATAAAATCGAGTTCAGCATCGTCCATAATCAATCTTGTACAGTGTCGTTTATAATCGTATGATCCTCCCTGTGTAAACTTACCGATTATCTTTCTACCAAGATCTTTTGCAAGTTTTTCATCGTGCTCGTCCCTGCATTTACGTATATTATTAGTCATTTTAATAATGTCATCTTCATTGAGATCAGGAAATTCTTTCCTGGCATCATCAATATTAAATCTATCCGGTTTTGGTAACCAAACTTGCTTCTGTGACCGATACGATATAATTGCTTCACTCACCTGTAAAGATATTAAAATTCCAACATCAAGCATATATCGTAATAGTACTATTGGAACCCAACATTTTTCTGAAACATGTCTTCCAAACCAAGCATAAGTTATCGGATGGAGATTTTCTGTAAACTCAAATGATTCTATATATGCGAATCCGGTTAAGTCAAAATCTGGTAAGGGTCCATTTATTGCAACTCTGGTCATCTCGTGTGATGGATGTCCGAATCTCTTAAAGTATCTAGAATATTCTCCGTATCCAAGAAAACTTCCAGGATAATTCGCTACCATATCAACGGAGATAACGTCGTTATACTTGTATTTAGTATTCCATAATCCACCGTGTCCATATTCTATACAACTTTTCTGGATATCTTCAAGAAATTCCAATCGTGTCAGTTTCCATAAATTTTTCTCCTGAGCAAAGTGTGCAGCGACTGATGGAACGGTAAAACAATGATTCAGTAATTGCCTAACTTTGACATCGTCAGAAGTATATTTCAGTGCAAGATGTTCCATTTCTTCATGAAGAGATCCTGTACGATAAATATCGTCACTGGGCCGTACAAACTGATCATAATGATTATATTCTGAACTTTGAAATAATCAAACAGATACAGGGTCACTTTTACTGATATTTCTGATAAAATCAAATATATGACCATCATAAAATTTAACCGTTCTGCCTCGTGGAAATATTGTTACAGCATTAGTCCATGCATGTGCATTATGATCAATGATATCTATCAAAGCTCCTCTTGATTCATATTTCGATTTATACATAATCTCTCCCGTTAACGTCTTCACTGTTATTGGAAATTTTAATAGCTTTCCCAGTTCAGCAACATCTTTAATAGATGCTCCAGTATCTTTAACTGCTTCTGCCCACGTATTTATTTTTTTACATCGTAAATCTGTTAAACCATTACCAAGTATCGCATTTGTGAAGTGTTCTGTAACTCGTTCAGCTACACAGTTTATTCTTAATTCTGATAGTCTCATCGGTTTGAGATCCCCAAAGTCAGGTTTATTATTCAGCGGATATATTGCATAGACAACCGCAGTCACAGGGTACTCTCGTTCATAATATGGTTTGTCAATACCAGTGAGTACTCCGGGTTTGGATTTATTATTTAAGAGAACAATATTATTTCCCGACTGTATGCGGACTGGATCACGCTTGTCATGAATAATCCAAGTATCGTCGTCTGTCCTTACAATAAATTTTATTAAAATAAAATATCTTTGAACATCAAGGTGGTTAATAATTATTCTTCCTCGTTTGTCATTCATTATAGTATCGACAATATTTCTGATCCTGAATGTTGACCACATATGAGCCGCACCATCATCACGAAATTCCTCCTTGGCTTCACGGATACGTTTAGTTATATCTTCATCCGTTACAGCTAGATCTTGCATCGAAACACTAAATTTATATTCTGGTAGTCTGTCAAGATCAAATCTAGTTCCCGCTGAGACTGCGGAAGGTTCAATCTCGAATAATTCTTCCATTATAATTAAGACAAATATTTAAATTGAATTTTAGTATATATATATATATATATATATATATATATATATATATATATATATATATAATGATTCAAACAAAGAATCGATGTATTTGGCTCAAAATTGGATATACTTCTCCTTGTAACAAAGCATGCGTGAATGAATTCTGCTGCTACCATATGCAAAGCGTTAAAAATGGTAGTCTAGGACCAAAACCGTGTGTGCAATGTGGTGTTGGAGTCAGAGGAAAAACCCAGTTATGTGTAAAATGCGGTGGTAAAAAATATAGAGAATTAAAACGATATTATGACCAAAAAAATAATACTCTGACATTGTCAGGTAAATCTCCTATAAAAACCGTAGAAGATTATCTGGCCAGATTTCAAAACAATGATTTAAACAAATAATATTATATATATATATATATATATATATATATATATATATATATATGTGGAGCAAAACGAATTTGTGGCGCATCTAATCATTAAAAATTATGAAGCATCATGAGATGGTGTAATCAGACACTGTCAATCAAAAAAAAACAGTCGGTGGTGTTAATAAATTTGGTTATTTTAGATTCTGTGCTGCGGGAAAAAAAATTATTTATCACATAGGTTCATATTCGAATGTTTTCATGGAGTCGTTAAAGATGGACTTGTAGTTGATCACGTTGATGGGAATCCCCACAATAATCATTTATCTAACCTGCAAGCTATTACACAGAGGCAGAATTCCAGACGTGGAAATACAGGAAGGTTTAAAGTATTCGGAAAGAGAGCTATTAAAGCCATAAATGCAGAAACATGCCAAGAAATAACTTTTCCATCAATTAGTGCAGCTGCCAGATATTTTTGTATACATCCACAATCGGTACAACATGTTGCAAATAGAACATACAAATCTGCATTTTCAATAAAATACAATCAGCCGATAATATTTGAATACGTCAAATAACTCTGTACTTTTAACAAAAAACAGAATAAATAAATATTTTTTTTTACTGTATATAGTTCGACTCTGTCAATTTTGCCAGAGGTTTTGTTTAGCCACAACTACAGTCAAGGGTCCACCTTCACTGTCGCTGCTCTTAGCGTCACTTTCACTTTTGACAGAATCAAATAACATAATCTTTCTCAATTGCATTACACGATTGTCTACAATCTTTTTCTTTCGTACTCGTGAGATAATTCGGATAAAATCTTTTCGATTGAACATGCACGAGGTGCAAATAGCTTCACCTGTGTGTCGTTTACCATTGCCAAGGATTCTAACATAGACTGATAAATTGATTTCACGAATCTATAATTGGATGGCAATGTGTATTTATTCTTGAATTTTCGTTGTTGTAATAATTCAAAATCGCACATAATTTTTTGAGGATCAAGATTATCAGATATTTTTATTCCGTCATGTTTTAATTTTTTAATAGCAGAAATGATATCATTAATGTTTTCGTAGTTCATTATATAATAAATATTTCTTTAAAATAAAAATAATCAGTCTCTGAATAATTCTGAATTAGATTATAAAATGTTCCTGTTTGTAAAATCTGAAGAAAAAAAAATATTCACAAAACATATAATCACAACACAACCCCATATGAGCTCCTAGATTGCCAAACAACATTCTAGCAAGCTCAGGGGCATTTGCAATATCCCCATGTGAACTCCTAGGTTGTCAAACAACATCCTAGAAAGCTCAGAGGATATTCAAAATTAGACGAAACACATTTATACAGACTCAACCCCCATGTGAACTCCTAGGTTGTCAAACAACATCCTAGAAAGCTCAGAGGATATTCGAAATTAGACGAAACACATTTATACAGACTCAACCCCCATGTGAACTCTTAGGTTGTCAAACAACATCCTAGAAAGTTCAGAGGGTGATCCGTAATTTTTATTAACGACACAAACACAACGCATACACTTATCCTAAACTTATCCTAATGAACATATGATTGTATGATTATGATTTTGATTTTGATTTTGATTTTTTGCAGACAGCACAAACATAAACTTAACAGCAAAAACATAAACTTATCCAAACTTATCCTAAACTTATCCTAACTTATCCTGAACTTATCCTAATGAACATATGATTGTATGATCATGAGTATATATACATATGATTATGATTTTGATTATATTTTTTGAGGACGGCACAAACATATGATTGTATGATTATGATTATATATACATATGATTATGATTTTGATTATATTTTTGGATGGCACAAACATATGATTATATGATTATGAATATATACAATGATGATGACGGGGAATCCTCGAAATCCACAACAGATTTTGTACACTCTCCCCCCCATACATAAACCCCGGGGAGTGCAAAAGTACACCCACCACGTGGTGGTATGGTGGGAGAGTGTATTTTGTCTGTTATGGCATTGATTCCCCTGACCCCCCAATTGTCGCTGAATACAAGATAATATATCTTTAGCATTTTTGGAGACTCGAACACACAGCGAGTCTACAGAAGTTGATCTGCGTGCAAACGCCTTAACACCTCGGCCACCGCATCTCTTATGAATATATAGTTAAATTTAAATATGTAACTATTCGCACTGTCTCACATGTGATTACTCTGGACTTGTATTTACTAATAGAATAAAATCAGTTATTGTAGAACTGTAGCATGAATTTACTTCAATTTTTCAAACATAATTCATAAAATAATCGCATATTACATTTTCTGTATGAGTTATCGTTCGTTAGGTGAAAATACATGTGTTATAAGAGCTAAAAATAACTTTGATTTGTAATTCAATGCACTTGTATAAGCGACGTGAATTTAAGGTTATCAGAGTCAAAAGATGCATCAATATCCCTCTCTGTTACAAATTGCTGCTTCACTAACAGCTAATTGCTTACAGAGAACAAATAAATCACTAAATAATTAACGAAAACAAAATATCTTCGTCGTCTGTAAATCAAACGTAGTAGTAAGGGAGATAATCATTTAATTTGCTCTGCAGAGAGAGAGCAGAGTTATCTCACTTTATTACATGTGCAATTACCTCAGACATGAAAAAATCAGTAAAAAAATAACTGCTCTATCTGCGTTTGAGGGGAAGTGTACATTTTCTATAATGAATGTATAGTTTCCGCAAATGTAGATAGAGGTTGCAGATTAACAAAACAACTATTTTTATCTTTGATTTTATGTCAGAGAATATAGAAGTATTTTATTTTATTACTCAAATATATTGTTATAAAAAATAAATAAATTTCAGAATCATTATTTTTTTTCCTGATTATATCAGGAATATTTACTCAGACGTTCTATGAGTGTATATGCAAGTTAATATTCAGTCTTTCCCCTCTTAAATCAAGAATATTTCCTGATTGATCGGTGAGTTTGAAATTTATTCTTGACAATAATGGATTATGTACACGTAGATAAACTTGATTAATTGGCTCAGATACAATTAAAAAACCGGGGGGTGCTTGAATACTGAATGAATATAATATATATCCTTGCTGAACCTGGTTAGACTTTGAAAGATCTACTTGATAACTACTATCAACTGCATCGCATATTAGATTGACTGCGATTGTTGATGTTATATTAACAATATCAGGTGAGATATGACGACCTCCACCATAAGGATCATTATTATATTTAAGAACTGTTGGTGGCGGGATTAATTTTCTCCATGAATCACATATTCTTTTAAAGTGTTATCAATAAGATCATTAACTGATTTCTTTAGCTCTTCAGAGTTAAATCCCGGAATTACAAATGTTGGTAGCTGTTCTTCTGTAATTCCATAGTGTTTAAGAAATACTGTTGTAAATAAACGTTTATAACTTACACGCTGAATTGGGCCGTCTTCATTAACTAAGTAAGTACTAAAAAATCTATCTGCCCGTGCGTTTAATGTTTATTCTCTGTCAACGATAGACTTATTTGTATATTCTAAGTCTGATGCAACTTGATTCAGATGTTGTATTGTTTCAATTATTTGATTTTTTAAATCATCGTCATAAAAAGTGTTGATGCTGGAAAATAAATTTCTTAGATCATTCAGTACACGTTCATGTTCAGATTTAATTGGTCTTGATTTTGAGTTAATTTCTTCAACGTTAATTGTTGATATTCTTGTTGCACCTTTCTTACATTGAATGAAATCTATAAAATAAGTATAATGTGTATAACCACAATAAGCATCCGGATTCTCTATAAATGGATAAGTTTTTCGATATTCTGGAAGTTTTATAAATTTTTTAACATCTATAATGAAATCAGATCATTGTGCTTCTGGTGGGCCTTTATAAAACCGATGCAACTTCAGGCCATCCTAATACTGATCTAATTGAACTTTGATAAATATCTACAGCATAATCAGGAGAATTTATTTCAATTACCGCTGATAATGTTGGTTCGTAAGCAGTAATTGCTATTTTTGATTCTTTTCCTGTGATGGATTTAATCCTGCATTGGAATTCATCATTGATTTGTTCTATTTGATAACTGCCCGTTGGAATGCTAACTACTTGCCAATCAGGAGTTCCATCAGGCTTATTCTTATTTGCAAATACCAATGAATTATTTGGCTGTAGTCCACCAAATGGTTTTGATCTAATATTAGGCCAGCTATAATAAACTCGTAATTGTGCTAATGCTATTTCTTTTGCAGGAATTGCGGTTGGAAAGTTAACGCTAAACTCAGGATTGGTCGAACTTAATGATATCATAGTAGTTTTTGACGGTGCTGTATTAGTGACGATCTGTTGAAGTAATTCTCTCGACGCTGTCGAGGACTCAGACATTATTATTATTGTTATTATTTAATTCTCCATTTTTTCACCTTGGCTATTGTGAGTGACTTTGTCACCAAAATCGTTAGCGATTTTGAATGCTTCATCATAGGTTTTCATTATCGTTGCGAACTCCTCATCAGATATTTTACCATCACTGAGGTACAAGGAAATATATGACGATAATTTAGAATACGCCGCTGCTGCTGTGTGTAATTTTATTATATACTCGTGCAATTTATCATTTGTACATGTAGCTATCTTCTTAGCTATAATACTGAGAACGCCTGTAATAGTCGTTGAAGTTGAAATGACAATTGTTACAACTGCAGGCGCTGTCATTGTTATTGTTGATAATAATAATCCGGCCCCAGCAACAACAGCGGAAACTGAGTAAACAATTATATCAATGACAACCATACGTCTGCGATATTTTTTACTTTTACTGTATAATCGTCGATTATATTTTTTAATTCAATCTGACACTTACATATTTGATTGTATCTGTGATGTTGAACGTTGATGTAGGACTGGGGTCCTTGGTTTTGATCCATTATACAATGACGTTAAGTAATTAATTAAGGAGTTTCAGTTACGAATTCCAGACACCACCAGTAACGTCTCGGGGGCATTTCCGTTGATGTCAACGTTAATTTTTCTTTGATGTCCTTGGTTAACATCACCAGTAGAGGATTATGATATATATTCGGTGATGATGAAGTGGCCGCAGTAATTTCCAAACCGTACATGGACAGCCTGTATAACCCAATTACTTCTGCGGTATGTTCGAGAGTGTTATTTTGTGGTGTCCATGTTGATGACCCCGATGCTACTGTGTACACAATATTTTGAATTTGTCCGTGTGGAATTTTAATCAGATTAGTTTTTTGAACAATATTAGGTATTCCACTGACAATGTCATTGAGTTTCATGTTAACGTCGGTGAGTTTTATGTCAACGGTTGGTTGTTCCCCTAAAAATTCTTTAATGGTTTTGTTTATGTTTCTACGAAAATTTAAAAACGTTTCTACATGTCTAGAAAAAGTATTATTGAGTGTAGTCATTTCGTCATTGATTGTTTTTAGCGAAGTTGTCATAGGAATTTCCTTATTTTCGACGTATTTCTTCGTTGCAGCATCAAAATCTAATTCTGGTGTTCTAAGATTATTAATACCATTATTATTCATATTGAGAAATGCACGCATTATACCGCCGTTGGCTAATAGGTACTTAGATTCTTGATCATCGACATATTTTTTTGTTGCGGCGTCTGTATCTGCGGCTGGGTTTCCAAGGTCTATGATTTTATTTTGATTCATGATAATGTCTCCCGTGAATGAATCACGTTTCTTGATATAATCGTTGACTGACTTACCGGAATCTTGTATTTTACCCTGATCAGTAAAAGTAATGATATTATTAACAACCGCATTAGGAATTCGTATGAGTAGATCTGGCAGTTGTATATTACTTGTCTTTAATCGTCCTTGTTTATCCTGAAAAATAATGACTTCATTTTGATCCACACTTGTAATGTTTAATAAATCATCAATCTCATTTCTGAGCTCGTCAGGAGTTGCATATTTAGATAAATCACCTTGCTGCTGAGCTTTGCGAGAAGATCTTCCGTAAATATCTGCCATTATATTTAGTAATGTCTGTTTAAATGTGATAACATAGTATATTCATGCACGACTTTATGAGGTGGTTTTGTTCATTTTGATACAGCATCAAGTACAGCGAGTACTTCACGACCACATATTGGCGGATCAGTTAATGTTTGTGTTGGTAATGTTGAATACCAGATTGGAGTACTTTGCACAGCGATTTTATCACTGCTAACATATTCTAAAAATTCTTTTGGTGGTGCTAGTCCATATGAATCAAAATAAATAATTCCACGTGGATCAATTGCATATCCAACCCAATGAGTGCCACGGCAAGAGTTTTTATCGAGATTAATAATACCAGTTTCAATATTGTTTGGTTGTTTTGGTAATTGATCACGCATAAAACACCTCTGAAGTTTTTTATTTTAATTTTTTAGCAGCATCAAGTAAATCAAAATTAGACATAGGCAGAATCAATGAACTGTCCCGGGAAGTCTTAGACCCTTTCCGTACCATGAATATGGGGTCCCTGGCAATCTTAGACCCCTTCCCTTTTTTTTGTAAGATTTTATTCCTTGACCCGTTGCTTTCTTTAATGCCATTCCAGCAGCGGTTCCAACAGCACCTAATGCAGCTGCTTTTGCAACAGCTGGGGCTGCAGCGGCTATTAATGCTGGTATAGCTGCGAGAAGTGGAAATATACCACCCGTCTTAGCGATGTCTTTGATAGCGCCCGCAGAAAGATTAAGTTTTATACCTTTATTTGATTTTTTGGCTTCATTGAAGTTTCTGAACTGACGTTCGGTCAACGATAATTTATTTGCACCGCTCATTTGTTCTTTTTTTAGCGATATTTTTATTCCACAGTTATTTTTGATGCTGATTGTAGCCTTTTAATCTGACCAGGAGTCAGACTAACACTAACGTGATTATATGACATTATAATACTATGAGCGATCTAATTACATGTTTGGAAAATATTTACATATTTTCTACTGGAGCATCAACAACTCTCATTCGTCCACCAACACCTTCAAGTAACATCGATTTATCGCTAAGTATAACAGCAATTACTCTATAATTAGCAACAGCTCCAACATCTCTATCAACATGAGCTCGAAAATGTATATCAACTACTGATTGTCTGGTTAAATCTAAATGTTCTAGTGAAAAGTAATAAATCGGATATAAGGTTGTAAAATCTAGCTGTGATATTTGTAAACCAGTATCAATGTTTTGATCATGCCCCATAAACGACATAAGACGATGATATACACGTGCTACATGATTTTGATCGAAATTCAGTAACATATCCTCGGATGGTTCTTGATGTCCATTTATCCTTAATGAAACTTCAGAAACACCAAGTTTGTCAAATATCATAATATTTTCATCTTGATCATTTACCCGTGCAGCATTTTAAAATACAATGAATATATGTCGCGGTGCAGAAATTCCCTGCTGGGAGGCTATCTGCCACGTGAATAAACCATTTATATTACTCTGGATAGCATCTGTGGTCATTGTCAACCATGATAACATTGATTTACCACCTTGACTCATAAAAGATAGTAACCGATCTTCTTCAGATATTGTTGGAGTCATCACCAGCATCAACAATGAAAGCTTCGTAAGAATTACTCTACCAGCATCAACTGCACCAGGTCGCCAGATTGCATCATCAGTGGCTTTTCGCACAAGTACAATTGTATGCTTGGCTCCATAAATAACTTTCCTAATATTTCTGCAAAATCCAAATATAAGTGACAACGGAATGGCACATGAAAATGCTCTCCTATCACCTTTTAACATTGATTTACGTACTGCAAATCCTAAGTTCAAATTTGCATTCATTGATATTACTGCGGGAGTTTCTGCGTCTCCTGCGGCATTTCTTACATTACCAATAGTTACGTTTCTACTTTCTGGAAAATCAGTTGTATCCTTTGCAAACATCATTGATGGGCCAACCGATCTTGAATAATCATTGCTGTATCGTGCTAGACCCAATATCGTTGTGGCGACGTTGACATCTTTCTGAATTAATTCAATATTTTTTCTGTCAATCATGTACGTAGCACTGTCAAATAATGCCATAATACCATTATTAACAAAACCAACAATAACATTAGCAGCGTATACAGTATTATCTGTTTTTATAATTTCACCTTCTACCTCAATGAATGCTTCAGCGGGTAAGAAATATCTACTTGTATCATGAACCTGAAGTTCAATTCTCCCACGCTGATCTGGAATTCGTGCGTCATAAGAATAATATTGATAATCACGCACAGACTCATCTTTGAGTACTGGTGCGTCCATGTCGAATGCGGGATCAGATGCACGTTTGAACATCTTTATTATATTTGTTATCACCTAACAGGAAGACCACTTCGGGAAGTGAGACCACTTCCTGCTACCAGACTAGCGGTTATATTTTTTTCTTTTTCTGATAATGGTACATCAGCCAACTCTGCTAGTTTTTGATTAGCAGCTTGATTTATTATTTTACTAATATTTGCAGGCATTGTTTCAGTGCTAGCCAGTTTCACCGGTGGCTGAGGTTTTCGTCGTATTAATCGTGCTAGTCTATCCTTGATTGCTGAAAATGCTTTACCAGCAAGATTACCAAGAACACTGGGGCTTTTTTCATGAACAACATCAATAGCCTTCATTCCCAGTTGCTTTGCAATCGGTATTGCTTTTGGGGCTATTCTTCTAAATAGACCCTGAACAACATCACCTAGTCCATCTCCATAGGTTGTTTTGTATACTGGTAATCGTGAATTTATTACCCTGACCATGGTTGGTCTACGTTGAGTACTATGTACGATTATTTTATTATAGTAACTGTATTTAATTACATACTCAATCACTGTGGTAGTCATAGGCAATTTCATTAATGAGAGACCGATACACATTAATATCCATGATACCGCCTGTAAATAATCGTTTACAAATATCAGCTGCTTCATTAATTATTTCTGGAGAATTATTACCAGCTCGTTTTCCTCCAATGAGGATTTCTAGTCGATCAACATCGGCAAGGACGTTATTGGGACAAGTAATAAGACCACTTCCTAAACCACTTCCAGTTGCGCCAGGATCTTGATATTCTTCCTCTGTTTTTTTGACTGGTTGTCGTGGTGATTGCAATTGTTTCATCATTCCTTCTAATGTTTATCTTGTTCTAGTTTTTTTTGTTTTATTTGTTCCATTAGTTGTAATTGTGGGGATTGTGGTGATTCAAATTGTAATTGTTGTGGTGATCATTGTGGTGATGATGATAACTGTTGTAATTGTTGTGGTGATCGTTGTGGTGATGGTAATAGTCGTTTACTTTGTTTAACTCTTTCTTTTATATGTTTATGTACAGCCTCATCAAATTCATTAAAATTTCTAATATCTTCATTAGATCTAATTTCTGGAATACCAGTATATATGCGATATACATCCTTAATCCAATTGGCAGAGCTTAGAGATTTAACATGTTCTGGTGATACATATTTTTGTCTTTCATAATATCCAAACGCGGCAATATCAAGTAATTGGTCTTCGTACTTGATAGCAGCAATACTTTCAGGCGTAAATTTATCTATTATCTTAATTCTGGTTCTTGGTGGTTGTGGTTGTGGTTGAGCCCCAGGTTGAGCCGCTTGAATACGACCAGTAATATCAACAGGTAATATTTCAAGAGCTCTTTGTGTTGCCTCAGTTGCTGTAACAATTTTCTTTGTTGGTTCGACAATCGGTTTAAATAATTGTTCTGTACCTTCTGTAAATTCCACTTGAGACTCCTGACGTGATTGTAGTTGTTGCTTGACAGAATCACGGACAGGTAAATATTTTTTAATTGCCTCTAGTCGCTCTCGAGCTAGTTTAGCTGAGTGTGGTTCTCCAATCATTATTATTGATAATATTTATAATAGCTGTTTAATTTATAGCAGCAGGACGGGTGAACAACCAATATTGAGTGACCTGGCGAGTAAACGAAACGCACTATAAAATAAAAACAAAGAGTCAACGATGGGATAACAAAAATGAGCTAACCCAGACAATTTATTATCCGTTTTCAACTGTATGGAAATAATCTCGGTTAGAGGCTTCAGTTTAACGTTATTGACATTGTTTTTTCAGCCTTCGTAGGAACCTTATGTTTTAGACAAATGACGATTCAGACAAGTGGTCTGTTCACCCGCCCTGCTGCTAAAGAGTGTTGGATGAAAACCAAAATAACCCAAAAGCTATCTGGAAAGTGTTACAGAGTTTGGTGCAGGGAAATGTAAGAGTAAAACTGAAATTTTATCCCTTCAATCATGAAGGCATTTATACAGATAATCCAACTGACATCTCAAATATTTTTAATGACTTTTTCATTCAAATTGCTGAAAAACTTAAAGAACCCAGAACTTCATCTGATCATCTGGAACTCAAACATTTTTGTGCTAAAAAACTACTAAACAATATAAAGTTTGAAATTCCTGAAATTAGTCCAGAATTTGTGTTGAAATATATTTAAAAAATGGATGATTGTAAAGCAGGACTTGATATGACTGGACCAAGGCTACTAAAAGTAGCTGCACCTGCAATAGTAGAGAGTATAGCTTTCATTTGCAATTAAAGTATTAGGTCTAATAAATTTCCACAAACATGGAAAACTGCCAAGGTTACACCATTGCATAAAGCAGGAACAAAAGATGATGTAATTAACTACAGACCCATCTCTATCCTTCTTTGTCTCTCCAAATTACTAGAAAAACATGTACATGATTCTTTTCTCTACTATTTGAACTTATTCATGATAATCAGTCTGGCTTTTGACAGAATCACTCCTGTGAAACTGCACTTGTATCTTCGATTGACAAATGGCTAAAAGTATTAGATCAAGGAGAAATGGTAGGCACTATTATCATTGATTTTCGTAAAGCTTTTGATCTTGTAGACCATGAACTTTTGCTTGAAAAACTAAAAATCTATCAATGCAGTGAAACTCCCTAAACTGGTTTACTTCTTACTTAACCGAAAGAGTACAAAAAGTATCTTTAAATGGTCAACTTTCTGAAAGTACAAATATTAATTGTGAAGTACCACAGGGCTGTATCCTTGGACCTCTGTTATTCATTTTATTTATCAACGACTTACCTTTTTAGATTGGAACTTTAATTTCTTCCAATGACCTCTATGCAGATGATACTACACTGTCTGAGATGGGTAAAACCAAAACGGTACTTGAAAATAACTTACAAGATGCTCTCAACAGACTTCAGATATGGTGCAAGGAAAACATGATCATAAATACAGAAAAAAAATGAAAGCCCTACTAGTTGCAATGCAACAAAAATGAGCAAGGCTAGATAGCGACAAACTCCAGGTTCCATTTGACAATGTGAGCCTTAATATGACCTCTCAGGATAAAATTCTTCGTGTATTCGTAGATAACAATCTTACTTGGTCTATTCACATTAAACATGTTTGAAAAAAGGTTAATTCTTATCTTTGGCTACTGAGGAAAATCAAAACATACATTCCTCTTCAGTACAGGGTCATCTTTTATAAAAATTATATTCAGCCATATCTGGACTACTGTAATGTAATTTGGGATAATACCTCTAATTCAAACATAACAACACTTTTAAGACTCCAAAAGAGGGCTTGCCATTTAATTCTAGATCAATGTATAGACAATTTCCAGGATGCAATGAATACTATAAAGGTTTTAACAATACATGAAAGAATATTTCTTAGAAAGGCCAAATTGATGTATAAAGTATCCAGAAAAGCCATTCCTGTCTATCTAAGCAATATCTTTCACCAAAGAGATGCTAATGGTACTCCAAATTTAAGGTCCATGAGAAGTAAAAATTACATTATACCAAGGCCAAAGAAGGAATTGTTTAAAAAAAGTTTTCAATATACTGGTCCACTGGTGTGGAACAACATTCCCAGTGACATAAGGCAGGCTCCTGGCATTTCTTCTTTTCATAATCAGTGTCTCAAATGGATGAAATCTTCAGACAATTGAACAGTTCTAGCACAATAAATACCGCCTGCTTTTCTGTAATTTTGCATTATTTTCACAGTTGAATTTTTCAATGCAGGGTGATATTTTATATTTTATATATGTTTATAGGTTCACAGATGCCTGTGCATGTGTTCCAGGCTTGATACTTTGACTTTTAAAATCACTTAATTATTTAGTGTCAAGCCAGATTCTTCACATTATGTTGTATATACTATATATATTGCACATAACAGACAGAAGGCCTCAAGGTAGATTAGTTCTGTAACAAACTGATTTACCTTCTCTAAATAAAGTCTTTATTATTATTATTATTATTATTATTATGCATGAAAGAGTTTTAATGAAGAAAGTACAGCACTACAAACACATCGTTACATTCTTGAACACTGAACGGTCAGCCATTTATGTACACGTGCATGGAATTTATTTAGTGTGGAAAAGAAACTAAGTGAAATGATGAACTAAGAGGCAATAAAAATATTTTAATATATTTACAGTTGACCTAAGTGATTATTCTGCTTTAATTAACATTACTACCAACCATAAAATTGTTTCTCTCTCTCTCTCTTTCTCCCCCTTTGGTTGGCTTGACTTAACATTTACCATCATTCTTCATAGATCCAGACATCGTGGTATGACACAAGTGAAACTCATCTATGCTGGTCTTTTCACAGATTTTCTCCCATCTTGCTACGATGGTCAACAGAGAGAGAGAGGGAGGTGGGGGGGCTGGAGGGTTGTTAGGGCAGTCTTTGGACAATTTCATATTTAATTAATAATAATCGAGTTTTAGAACCTTCTTTGTTTTTATTGAAGATTGTAGTTGGCTTTCTATGATGAAGGGTGCATGCGCTATTGAAGTCACCGTTAAAGGACAGCTTTGGCGAACGAAACAAATGCCCGTTTCTTATTGTGGCGGCAACATAAAAAAAATTGTACTGCATGATTGAGACTGATGTCTTTTTCCCATTTGCTTAGTACGTTTTCATAACAATCAGTGCTTCAAAGGTAATGTTTTCTTTCAAATTTCAGCTACTATTTTATCTGGGTACATTTTTTTTTTTAATGAATTGGCCGTCGTATGGTCAATTGTAGTTACTGTTCCTCCCTGCCTATTGAATAGACAAGTGTGTTTTTGTTTTTTGTTTTTTTTGGTTTTGTTTTTGTTTTTTACATTTGTGGTAGTGGAGTGATGCTGCCTTCCATGCATGTGTCAGAAATTTAAAGAAAGGGTCAATCGACGATAGAGATGCAGGTGTTCTGGTCTGATGACATGGATTACCACAGAAAATGTGAATGTTCTGAAGGATTTAATTCTGAGTGAAAAGAAGAGGAATTTTTCTTACCATCCACATACAAATGTCAGTCTTTGTAAATATATTAATTACTAGCGAGCGGCCAAAAATCTGACGAAAGATAGATTATGAGATTATGCCTCGTCTGGTTGATCTCCGCTACCAGAAACGTAAATTTGAAAAAAAGCAGATATCTCAAAACATACAGTACTCATGCTAGATGTCAACATAAATAGGATTGTGCTATAACAATGCACTGTTAAAATGGTTTGTCAATATGAACAAAGAATTTTTTTATGTAACAATAGATTAATTTCAGTGCATTTTATATCAACTTTGCGGCTTCCTTTCATGGGGCCTCTGAATTTCTCCACTCCAAACCAATGGTTGTATATACAAGTTTAAACAGCCAACAATGTCACCAATAAAAAAATCACCAGATGGTATATTTTTTTGCCGCCAATAAGGAAAAAAAAATTGCAATTTGCGACATTGGTGAAGCCCCGCACGATTCCTGAATAAACTTTTTACACGTTATTTTTCGTACTTTTAAGCAGAAAACACTATTTTTTCATATATGAGAAAAATGCATATAAAATTTCAGGAGCCATACTACGATCGTCTTGTATTATTCATATGCAATCTCTTCCCTAAAATGATAATAAACTTTTTTTTGTTTTTTTCGTACTTTTAAGAAAGAATTTTTTTTGTGTATGAGAAAAATACATGTATATGAAATTTCGGGAGCCACACCACGACCATGTTATATCCAAATTCATGTTATAATGGAGCATGCTATAGCGGGGTCACACTGTATATATATATATATATATATATATATATATATATATATATATATATATATATATACATATGGGTATATCCTTGAATTCAGGTTATTGGTTTCCTTCTTGGAGATTCTGGTCCACCTGATTTCTGAATGGTTGGCTGTTAAAGGACCTGACCCTGATAACAAATTTGAATATTCTGGAAAGGAACTTTTAACCCTCGTCCTGGTTCTGTACTTGTGTCTTAGATTTTTATATAAAGTTTTTTACTTCAGAATTAATCATTCAATATTTTAACATCAGTCTTAATGGAGTCAAGTTATGTTCAGCTGAGAGGATTTAATTCACAATACTCTAAGTTCTAAGGAAATAAATTATTGTTGAATGTTACAAAATGTGTTTGTTGTGGCACTTTCTGTTACTTGCTTTAAGACCATAGAGTCATAACAAATTCTTTCTGTATAAAAAGCCCAAAATTATGTATTTAAAACAATTAAACCTTAATACCATCCAATATGATTTCAGAAAACAGATATGGTAATGTCGAGAGGACAGCCAACGCACCCCAAAACCAGAGCTGCCTGTCATCATAATTGACAAAGAGGGGGTAGATGGGCTTTTGCAAGAAAATTAAATAATTATCATGAAATTTATTTAAACAAATAACATTATATATTTAATTAAATTATAGAGAAGTCTATTTGCACTAATCAAGGACACTACTTAAGATATTCCTACAGAGTAATGTATCCAAGGGTCACTTTAGTAACTCCAGTGAATATTTTTAAATAAGTAATTCCTCTCGAATTATGTTATGTCAACAACACAACTACAAACTCTGAACATTGATTCCCACAGGCTGATCTAGAACAGAAATGAATTAGTTGTTTATCAAGTCCCTATTTATACACATTTTCAGTAGACCTAGACGTGAATCCCTCAAACTGAAATACCTAGTCTAATTGTAATCCTGACTGGCTGTGAACTCAAATACTATGGAAACATTTTGTCTACAACTTACAATCATGAACAAAAAGTTGAGCAGACAACAAAAATTAGATATTCAGGATATAAATAAACATACCCGCTATTCAATCAATGAATATTATTGGTACAAATGTAACTCAGGTTTAGAAATTTGTGGCAAAGTTTTAAGCTGCTATAACAAAACCAGATGTGACTTATTGCAATCCTGTCAAAATATGACCAACATAGCACAATAGCAAAAACTGAGGTTTACAACTATGAAGAAATTACTTTAAGATACAAATTAGCTAAGAAATACAAAGTCAAACTTACTGATCCATCGAGACCATTCTTTCTCTTTGAAAAGCTGTGAATAGAGATAGTCATGACTTTAGTCAAATTTTTCAGCATTAAATTGAAAATAAAATATTAGTAAAATGTTGGCAGCTATTATATATTACTTCCCACTTCTGACACCATTATAACATGATGAAGCCATGTTGGGGCCGGCTTAAAAATAGAAACAAAATTATCTGTGTAGTTTTTGTCATAATAAGCCCACATTGATGATACCATAAACTTTATCTCCATCCTGTTTAGGTACATACTGTACTTAAACTAGCTACCTCCCATGTCTATGCTGGAAGCTTTCAATTTTTACTAACATCTAATGAGTTAAATACATTAATGCAATTGGCCAAATAATCTTGGTTACTGAAATGCTATAAATCAAAATTTGTTAAAGCTGTTTAGAGTCTTTAAATAGAAAAAGTTGGTTATTGCTCCTATAAGAAATTGTGGGAACATTTGATGGCAGATTAATACACATTGTATATACTTATGATATTTACATTAGTCTGTAATTTTACCCTTAGTTTAATGCTTTCTCAAGACATGCATGCCTTTACTAGAAGTTTTGTTTGAAATGCATTTTAATCATGATTAATAAAAAGCACATATTTTTGCGCTCTTTCGACTAATTTCTGTAGTTTCCTTTTAACAATATCACTATAATTTACTGTTACAGCTTTTTATTATCGGTGCATCTTTATCCAAAACTACTGCCAACTGTTTTGCTGGCTGAATCTACTTCTCTCCCTAGATACTGCTCTAACAGCATCATTCCAGCTTTCAGCTCTTCTCATTCTTTCTCTGTATCTTGTGATACCAATCTATCATAATTGTTCCATATTCAACTTACTCCTTTTCCTATTTGCTCCTATACTATCGGAATCATGTTAAGTTTCAGTTTCTTTTTCTTTCCATCTCTTACACAAAAGCATCCTCTTTATCCCTCTGTGGAATTTTGAAAATTGTACTTGTTTTTTGGGGGGATTCTTGTACTTTTGTCAATTCTTTCATAAAAAGTTATAGTTTCCACATACAATGAAGAGACCATATCTAGATAATTGTTCTGGTCAAGGTCCAAAATGGTTCTGGATAAGTATGACATTCTATCACTTAGTGATTACTCAGGGTCAGAAACTTCTGGCATTGAACCAAATGTACAAAGCCAGGTGAAGGCTGCATTTTCTGAATATTCACTAATAAATCAAGGAAAAAAAAAGCATAAAACCAGAGCAGAGACTCAAATAGATCATTAAAACAGTTAGACAGCATGGTTCCAAATCTAAGGGAGGCAAATCCACTGTTTCCATTCCTGGATCAGGACCATTTGGTAATACAACTCTAAGACCATGTTTATTTGGTGCATCGAAGTCTACACATCATTCTGTTGGCAATCTGACTGACCTATATAAATATTCAGAGATAGTATAAAAGGGTAGTAAAAAAAAAACTGGGTCAAGTGAAACAAACTAATTTTGATGAAAGTTTGTTAATGGAGAAAACTATCATGCTGTCACCATGCTAGAAATTAAGTCTAAGGGGGCATTTGACCATAACAATCAGATAACTTGTGAAATCTGATAACAGATCATTTGGCTAATATATCAATGGAGATTTATATGAATAAGAGAAGCAATGCATTTTACTTAAAATGAAAGTCAAAATGATAAAAATCTGGATGTCTGGGAGTTATCTAGACCCAAGGTCACACAAATAGGTGTCCCATTGAACAAACATTGGTACATCTGATAAAGACTACATGAATTTCAGTGAGTATGGTAGATAATATAATTTCAAAAGATCTAATTCTGCATAATTATGATAAAATGGGGCCACTCCGGATTAACCACAAGGTATGTATAGAAACAAATTAAAGGGTCCATTCAAATAACCAAAGGGTTATTCAAGACTTTGTGGCAGCAGGAATGGTTCCTATCATAAAACTTCAGTTTTGTTGATCGAGCTAATATATCAATCAGGGAATCCTAAGACAAAGACTATTATTTCTGAAGTAATCACACTGTCAGCTCAGGCACAATTCAATATTTCTTTGTTTACAGGGTATATGATTCTATTATGCTGGAAAATAGGAACTCCAATCTCTGCAACTTGAATGTTCCAATTACCTCTTTTCTGTTTGGTGATATGTTGCAAAAGTGATTAAAAGAGTGATGGTATTTGCCACAGGCAGAATAGTTTGGAATTATTTGACTGCTGTAGAGGTCAATGAACACACAATTTTAAAGGTGGCATATAAATTATGAGGTTTCATTACTGAGGGCAGGACAATACTAGAATGAATCCTGCTCATAATATTATAAATGGAATGGAAAGGTGGATGGACAGAAGCAGAACATCATTTAGGTAGTTTAAGATCACTAGAGCAATACATAAATTATATTTTCTCTTGCAGATTTAATTATATAGCATGTCATCTGATGTCATAATTAATAATTATTGTAATGTCCCAATATAACAACAGATGACACTAATTTCATTATTCATTATCTTGTTGTGCTACATTGTTACTTCTTGGAGGCTACATTTTTTTAATTTTTTTTTTTTTATCTTTATGGCAAATAATAAATGTCATCAAATAAACTGAAAATGCAAAGAAAAGAAGAAAGCTAAAGTTGGGATGAACCAATTTAGAATGCTGACCTAAGTATTATTAAAACATGCACAAAGAATCATTCATCATTTGGTTTGGTTTGGGATTTAATGCCATTTTCAGCACATGATAGGCTATCCAGTACATGGCAGCCAGACTTGGTGGAGGAAGAATCCAGGAAGACCCTGGGAAGAACCAACCACCCATATGAACTTAGTGGCTAGTTTTCTCACCCGGGGCCCCTCAAAAACATGGAAATGCAGCATTACAATATCAAAGATATCAACTTTGAGAAATAATAAAGAAATATAAATTGCTCCCCATTGATCTTCATAATACTGGCTTTCTCTTGTTATGTCACATCATATTTCATTTTCAATTAAACTTCCCTGGCACAAGGCCACAATAACCCTTTAATGCAGTTGAAAATTGCAATATTTTGCAGAAAAGATGACAAATAACCATGCTGCTTGCAGCAGGAAAGTCCTGTATATGGATATTAGCAAGGCTTGGCTGACTCTAAAACACTGATCAATTGTATTTATTCAGGTTACTGTGGCCTTGAATATGTATAACCCAATATTTGTAGCTTCTTTCCTTTCCATATCAGCAATCCATCCTGAATGTTTGGTGCCATTATGTGGTGTGCAAATAAGGTCATTTTACAGAAACTTGTTCCAATGCATTTATCAAAGTGATCTAGATCGCTGACCTTTCCACCCAATAGTCACACGTTTCTTTCAATCCCTAATTTCAAGCCATCCAAAGAGTAAGGTATATGATTCTGAAGTACTCTTCAGGAACCAGTTTTGTTTCCTTCTTTACTCACAGTTACCTTGATCTTTTATCTTTTAAATCCAAAATCAATAGGTATCTTTCCAAACCCACATGCGTTACCAGCCAAGTTTGTTGAAGGTACATTTCTACAACTAAAGTTACTGTGCAGAAACAGAATTATTATGTTTCTTCCATAACCCAAGCACCAGTCATACAAGAAATTTTATGATGATACATACTCTTTAAGTGAAAATCCTGTGTGAACACCCCAAAAATAAACAGATGAATGAACTCAAGGAAGCATAAAAAAGACACAGATGGGAACTGAAAGTGAATTTTATACACCGCTTGCTTATTAACATCAGGTTATAGAAGAGAAACACATTTAAAATGGATACTTCTTGGATTTCTTCATATGCGGTTGTAATGTCACTTTGCACCAATTTTTGTGTATGTGTGTGTAACAAATGCCTCAATTTAGTGAGTGAGGAGTGGATAGTTTCATTATCACAATGGGTTTCTCAGGGTAAGCTACTGACATGGGTCCAATCTTCCTTAAGTTATTAATTCTTTACAGTCTGACAGCCTCCAATGACACCTACCTCCCGTTATAGGCTTTAATGTCCGTCTTTTTATGACAAAAGCTACAGCAACAATGACAATCACTAATACAAATGCTCCAACAACACCTCCTGCAACAGCTGCAACTGGAGCATCTTCAATAACAGCAGAAGGCAACTCTGAAAGTCAATAAATCAGTTAATGACTCTATCAATCAGTCCATCAATTAACAGATCAATATATTCACATTTTTTTTATTGTTTTTCACTTTGAAATGTATGTATGTCTGTATGTATGTATGCATGTATGTATGTATGTATTTATTTTTTGTGACTCTTGGCATATGGTTTTATTTAATTTGTGTAATTTTTAATCAGGCTGTATATTGTACAGAATGTCCCTTTAGTTAGATTTTGCCTATGTGACCTGAGTCTATTAAGAGTGTAATATTACATAGGATCTATAAATAGATGCATATATGTGTTGACATGTACTAAGAATAGTCTTAATGATGACTTTGGCTTAATTTCTCATTGGATGATGGGATTTAGATAGTTCTTGAATGATTAAGTAATTTTCCATTGGATGGGCTAGGTCACATGAATATTGGTTTCACAATAAAATGAGTAGTATGATCCTTCGTGTGGGATATAATGTGAAATAAAGTCACAATAAAATGAAAGAATGGAGAAATCAGTTTCGTTCTGATTTTTGGAGTGATCAACATTTCTGTTGTTCCTGTTGAAAGTCTGCAGATGTGTTTATGTTGAAATTAGATACTATTCAAGAGGAAAAATATTTGTTTGGATTGACCAGTGGAGACAGAAAGTGCCCATTATTGGTACTCTAATATTATTCTGAAACTGTTGTGAATTATTCAGTGGAGTTCTAGATGATGCCATCTTGACATTGTCACAATTCTTGGTGGACCAGTACATTTGCATTTTTGAATTTTAATTCTTTTGGATATTCACAGAACTTTATCAGCATTATTTTGAACTTCGTGATTTTTTGGTGGCAAAGCCATCTTCGTTGAGATAAAAAAATATTTTGATTCAATATTTGATAGAAAAAAAATCTTTTGGATAAAACTGCTTTGGGTTTGATTAGTTAGCCTTCAGTTGGCTCGAACACCTAAGCTATGCAATTGAAATTAAAATACAAGAATGAGATGGAGTTAAGAAAACTTGAGCTTCAAATTCAAAAGAGATTGCAAATACAAAAAGAAAAGAAAGGGAATTACAAATTAGATTCAAATAATTAGAAATGGCAAGCAGAAAGCACTCAATTAATGCAATCTTTTGATGTTACAAAAAATATTAGATTGGTACCCCCCATTAAAGAAAAAGATAAAGATCAATATTTTCAAATTTTGAAAGAACAGTCAAGAATTTAAATTGGCCAAGAGAGTGCTGGACTTTGTTATTATAAAGTGTACTTATTGGAAATGCTCATGAAGTATATACTTCACTGTCAGTAGAGACAGGCGCTGATTATAGTTTGGGTAAGGAAAGTATCAGGAAGGATGAGTTGGTACCTCAGGCATATCGACAAAGGTTTCGGAATTGCAAAACAAGAAAATAGCGAAACCCATGTGGAATTTGCTAGGGAAAAAGAACATCTATTTCACAGGTGGTGTGCATCTAAGCAGATTAATAAAGATTAAGACAAACTTAGACAAGTCATATTAGTATAAGAATTTAAGAACTGCATCCGCAGTGACGTCAAACTTTACCTTGATGAACATAAGATAGATACTACAGAAAATGCTGCTTGTACAGCTGATGATTATTCCTCAGCAAAAATTGACAAGACAACTATTTTACTAACTAAATACAAATGCATGTATATGGTTGTAGATGCCTTATATTGTTTCACCACCACAACCACTGTTGGCCTTAGTGTTGCTGCAACTGTGACCACTGCAACTATCATTATGTACACCAATGAGATTTATTGTCAGAGGAATATCAATAGCAAATGGTGTCACTGACAGTAATGGTAAAATAATCTCACTATGGATCCATTCACAAATACATATTTATTCAGACCTTTCTGTGGCAGCACAATGAAGTCTCATTACAATTAACAAGATGTACTTGATGGCTATTAAGAATAAAATGATTAGTTTGGGTGAGTTTGAAATGGTGCTGGTGGAATTGGAAAGCCACCAGCAACTCCATGCACAGATATGGAACAGGGGCATTAGCAACCCAAAACAAGTAGCTGTTTTACTGGCACAAGCAAGCGAGTAAATGTTTGCCAGTCCATATTGATCTGCCCAGTAGTGTACTGGCCTGGCTGGGGGACCTTTTGGTAATTTTGTATGGGGTCACCCACAGGGATTCTCTTGAACGAGGATCACTAGAGGCTCGTGCACTCGCATGTGATTCAAGTGTAAAGTCATGGGGTACAGAAGGCTTTGACCCATTGTTTAAAAAAACAGTCCAAAAGCCACATAATGACATGACTCATACTCTGCATAAAATGAACAAATCATTTATACAACCAGCATTATTCCCTAGATCTTTAACTGCCCCTCGGGATTATACATCGATTCAGAACTCAGAAGCTGTTCATAGCCCACCATTAAGTCATACTTTTATTTGGCATTACATGGGATGTTAAACTGCACAGTCAGCAAGGATACCAACAGGTCTGTCTGTATGCTCCTGTGGGGTCATAACTTGGAAACCATCAAGATCTCCATCCAAGGAAACTGCTGTGGTTCATTGTTTAAATCAATGAACTCATGACCAGAAGGGATGTGGGTTCGATCCAATTTAGAGAATCTGCACGTTGCTATCCCTGCCTTAGAATGATCTAGTCATTAATGTGATGCAATACATGTGCAAGTAAAAATCAACCTGCCATACCCACTTATAATTTATGCACAAAATTTGTGGCAAAAATGAATGGTTTTTATTTCACCCACACATCACTTCAACGTGTAATAAATGAACAACAAATATAACAAATTTATAAGTCAAATGAATAATTTTCTAAATAAAATCCTAAACATTCAACTATGCATAACTTACAAATGGTATTTAAGTAGAAGATTTTTTGTTAAGTTTGATCAATTTTTATTTAAACAAGTATACCAACCTGTTTTAATCTCAACACGCTCACTCTCTAAGGCTGAACTATTTCCTTTTTCATTTTCAGCATAGACTCTAAATATGTAGTGGCCATCTTGTATTTTTGGGATCTTGATGTAGTAAGTTCCATTAGGGAATTGGTCGTCCAAACCAGTTTCATTAATCTTAAATACAGCAGACCAGGTTGCATCAGGCAATCCAAATGGCTGATATTCAACAATGAATGTTTGTTTATGGCCTCCATTGAATCCTGCTTCTATCCCAAAAACTAGAAGGCCATCATCAATGTGGCTGAAGAAAAAATTTTTGGGCACTGAAGGTGGAGCTGCAAAATATTAAACAAGAAAGTTTTTTTTATATTAAATGGAACAATGCTTAGAGAACACGATACATGGTTTGTACAGCCCCTCATCATTTCCCGATAGTTATTCCTCAATGATTTTCAAGGAAGATTTCAAGAATTTCCCTATGGAAACTGAACTAAGTCTGTATATGTTACTTGTTTATTACTGATTAAATTGGTTCAAAAGGTGAAAACAAACCCCACCATTGGCAAATTAATACAACAAATGGACACAGTTCCATCTGGTAACTACTCATGTTTTGTGTCATTTGATCTACCTTATTAATGTCCTTTCAATATTTAATAATTCTTTTTGGAAAATGTGTAGATAACAAAAATGTAAAATTTAAAAGTGGTAAATTTTGTTTAATGTTTGTATTACCTCATATAAGTTCAATGACATTCATTGATAAAATAATGTGTTTTTACAAATGAATGTGTTTTTGAGAAAACCCTTCAGATTCAGGAATTTTTCAAGGTTGTAAGAACCATATGATCAAACTGTACCATATTTCAAATGACTCAAAGATAATTTGTTTTATTCATATCTATGTGTCTGTACTTGTGAAAATTCTAAACCTTTATACCAATTACAACTATTATGATGGATGCACCACAACAACAGGCCCTCATTCACTACAATTTGTTCTGGAAGGTATTAAATGCTGGGAAATCAGTAGTGTTATGTTTATTTAATTTGCATTGTTAGTTTTTTATTTTATTTTTTAATTTCATTATATGCTATTGTAATGCAACAATGTATGTTGGACTTAACCTTGTCCAAAATAGTTCATTTTTTATCTGTCCTGAATTATTGATTTTGGTTTTGTAGTAAATATGTTTATCTCAATCTGCATCTAGAACTTTGGTAATTCCTTATGAAACTGATGGGTCTACTTGTTGTTTATAACACATTTTAGATTTTAATTTTAGTAAATGACTGCTAATTATAGCTAACATTTTATTTTGTAAACATTAAATACCTTCTAGAAGGTTATTTTCCATTAGGTATTTCTTTTTTGTAAAAGATGGTAATTGTGACCCAAGGTTGAGTAGACAACTAAACGATCTTGCTACTAGTAAGATTATTTATTCTTGCATTAACTTCTGACAGAATCAAACTATCACTGTTGTGCAGTATCTTGAGTTAATTCAAAATATTCTTCCCTGGAGATATAAAGTGCTTTAAATTAATATTCTTGGACTGAGACATTCACTGGGATTTATAGTGAATTCAAACCTGGAATTATATTACTGTGTTTCAAAAAGAGACTGTTGGTACAATAACACAAGATAGGCCACCACAGGCACATCAACGCCTTCTGCATTGGACTTAATTTGGATTTCGACTGAAGTCTATTCAGAACTTTATCTTATTAGGACTTGTTTCTGTAATTCTGGAATTATTTGGTGAATTTAAAAAAACTTTTGTTTTTCACCATTTTCTGTTACTTATTTTAAGAACTCATAACAGAAGAATATGACATTTGTGGATAAAACTTCTTTAAATGATTATGTGTAATGCTGGAAATATTACTCATTCAAGATCTCATTAATATATCGGTGCATGATTAATTTTCCTTGAAATGCAACATCCTTAAGTAAATTTATACTGTGGAAACAAAGTAAGTATAGGAAATCAGGGGCATAACTTCTGTAAATAATGTCACTGAACACTCATAAATCAAATTCAGTAAATTGTCTTAATTGATATAGAGCTGTGCACTGAATTCAATCTATGAAACCTTAATACAGTTTTGCTGCAAAAACAACAACCAGAAGGCGATTCACTTATGTAAATGAAGTAGTGGAATGGTGGAAACCAAGCTCTTTGAAATTTTCATGAAAATGAAGTTGTATATAAAATCTGGAAGAAATTTTACAAATTTGGTCTGTTTATACTGTAGAAACTGAAATCAGAACAGGCAAGGAAGCATTACATTGATTAAAGAATGCTCCAGAAACTGGAGTCATTCAAGATCTCAGCAACATCGAGTTGTATACCAAATGTGGTACAAATCCAACAGTCCTGGAAAAGTTTATCTGTGAAATGAAATGTCAGGGGAATAGGCAATCAGGAGATGTAACTCTAAATGATAACAAGAAGGCTGGAAATAGGACTCTTTGAAAGTCTCATCAATACATGTACAGCAGTATAAAGGTGCATATATTTTTTTAATCGAACAACTCCTTGTAAAGTTATAATGGGAAACTAAATTATTGATGGAAGGACAATATTACAACAATACAAATCCACGAACCCCATCAAGAGGGGCCCATATGATTATTTTACTTCTAGATAGAAAAGAACAGTGGTCTTTTATCATTACTTAATTAACAGTAAACTTGCTCCTTTGGTCTATTTACACTTCAAAATTCCATCTGAATATTTAATCTGCATACACAAAAATATCTTCAGGAACTCTTCTACAATGTCATATAATACCCTTACCTATATCAAATTAGACGAAAGTATTCCACCAAAATAAAAATGCATAAATAACATTTCCATAGATCCAGTCTCTGTGTTTGTGTGTAACATGCAAATAAGGGTATTGTAAATGGTATAATATATGCCTGCTCCATGATTTAACAGTCCTTTATGTAGACCCTAAGGAGAAGGTTGATGGCAGTTCTGGCCCATAATGAAATCTGAAATAGTTAAGACTTTGCTGACATTGTCTATACCCATGCCTATGTGTAGAAAAGAAAAGTTACTGACTGATTAATTAAACAGGCACAATTCCAATTATCCATCTACTCAATGCAGGACTCTTACTAATAAATCAGCTCTGAAAGTAAACCTATGGATTTATCATGATATTATAATTTCAATAACTGATGCCGGAAATACATTATGATGGATAAGCTGTCTGAGGAGACCACAACACAGAAACCCTTTGTTCTACTGATGTTACCATGCACACTAGAAACATTGAAGGGATCATTCAAGATGGCTGCCATGTATGGTTGAATCTAACACAGCTCCACTTAATCTTCAATGAATTTGGTGTAAAAACTGGTGCTAAATATGCTAATAATTAATACTGTGGATTTATGACAATGTTAAGTTAGTGTAAGTGAAATTTAATGTGCACGCTTTCAGTTATTCAAAAGAATTTTGGAAACCTGTTCAAAACAAAGGATTTTAGGTTATCCAAGATGGCTACCCAAGTTGATCAATTTGAAATTGAACTACATCTACCATATCTGAACTTCAGATGATACAAACTCAAACACATAATGCAAGTTTCTTTTCAAAAGTTTATGGATATGTGCTAGTCATACATAAGGATTTCATATTATACTTTCTATCACTGTTACGAACAAGCTGAAAATATTAGAACCATAGAAACACATTTAAATACCAGCCTTGTAAGGTTCCTTACTGAGCACACTTAGTTCAAGCTTTTCTGCATCATTCTCTGGCTTTAGACTCTGATATACCTGAAGATCAGAGCCACACAGATAATCCCATGCAGGAAAGTCATGTACAGAGTGAAAATGAAAACAATGGTAGAGATGATGATTTGGAATTATCCAATATGGCTGACATTTATCCAGAATTCCTGAGGGTCAAACATAATAAATACAGTGTCACTGTGCATACAGATCCACAAAAGTTTGAGTTTGTAAAACAGATATTGGATTCAGAACCTTGCATGATTTCATGCAGTTCAAGTGTTCAGAATGGTACTATCTACAAAACAAACGAGAAAACACTGAGACAACTACATTGTATAAAACATGTGTGCTACACATACAGGGGCTGAACTGTTTCACATGGTTAGATCATATTGTCTGTAAATGTAGACATGACGAGAATACCAGTGCTAAAGGCAGTTTTATGCTGACATCTACACCAGTAACTAGATGTACTACCAAACAAGAAACAGTTCCTAAAGTCTTTGACCTAGATGACTCAGGCAATAAAATGAACTCCCCTCCAGAGTGTCAGGCAATTACATGCTCCATCAGTCAAGATCATTACAGTGATATCTTAAACCATAACGATTTCTCCATGTGTGTACATCAAAAAACAATTAGGAACTTGGAGGCCCAAATTGAAGAATTAAAACTACAGTTACATGCTATTAAGTCAGCACAGGGAAGGATTAATGAGCAATTAACCTCATGTGAAATAGCAATTCAGACAGACTCCCAAATAGCAACAATGTCAGATGCTCAGACACAGAAAATCCCAATACCAGCCAAAAGAAACTGTAAAATGACCATAAAAGTAACAACTGATACCCAGATTAATCCTGCATTGCAAACAACAGTACCCTCTCCCTTCAGTCATGTGTCACACCTGCAACAGCAATAAGAGTACACTCATGGCCCTCAGCTCAAACAAGTCTGTTGTCTGCACCAGCAACTGAATTTCCTACTGCTCAGGATCGTCAGCTCGATTAGCTCACACAAATGCGACACCAATTTCAGCACCCCTTTCTCAAAGAGATGTGTCTAAAATACAAACCAGAGTCCAACACATGAAATCACAAACCAGAAAAGATAGGACTGTAATAATTGGCTCCTCAATATTGAAAAGCATAATACCAAGGAGACTTCTTAAAACAGATGTACAGACTCTAAGAGGTGCAAAAATCGACAACATCATGGAAAGAATAATGAATACTGACCTAACCAAATACAAGCAAATTATTATTTTAGTAGGTGGAAATGCTGCAAGTGATGGAACGTCACTAAATCAAATCAGAACAGATTTTGAAAGTTTACAGTATGCTGCTAGGTACTGTAGCCCAGATACATGTACAATAATTATATCAGGACTACCTCCTCGTGTGGACACCAGGGAGAAAGAAATCAATGATCTGACAACTGACCTATGTGAAGACTTCAACCTACAGTACATTCCACATTACACATCTTTCTTTCTTCAGAATCAGGATGTCAACCTAAGCATCTACCACGGTGACAAAATTCATTTGAGTAGAAAAGGAAACTCTCAACTGCTGAGAAATATTAACAAGTATGCCCCCATTTTCAGGCACTATAATGAAGAGTACTGTCTCTACTTTGGAGAAACTGGGCATGTGACACAGGTATGCCATCATGGCAAACAGATTGAGTGCTTCAGATGCCATAAGTTTGGACACAAACAAAGATTCTGTCAATCAATGTATTATACATACTAGGAACCTGTCAAAGAGGAGAATGCCAGTGCTTCATTTATAACAAATCTAAATGTACCTAGTGAGACTCTTGACTCTAACTATTCATTGGACACGATGGTAAATGCAAAAGTTAAATGATTTTCAGGGTTTGTATGTGACTTTGCAGATGCAAATGTATATGAACATTCAAATATGGAAATAGGATGTCAGAATGATAAAAGTAGTATGGAGACAATCTCAGTAAGTACCCCATTGCATAATGACATACATATAATTGATATGAAACTAAATACTAAAGGTTTTAACATAGGTCACTTAAATGTACAAGGTATAGTGGGAAAATCTGACCAAATTAAGTTAATGTTGTCTTCCAAGGAAAATAATATACATGTTTTTGGACTTGCTGAAACAAAATTAATTGCTAACCACAATGATAATCTATTTCACTGTCAAGGCTACAATAAATCTTTACGCAGGGACAGAGAGACAGCAGGGGGAGGTCTTGTTGTATACATTAGGGAAGATGTAAATGCAGAAAGGCGACCTGACTTGGAGTCTCATGAAATTGAGAATATTTGGGTGGAAATTTCTCAACATAATGTAAAATCATTCCTAGTTGGTTTCATTTATAGGCCACCTTCCTCCAAAGCAATTTGGAATGATAACATTTTGAAACAAATGGAAAATGTTCTTGCACAGATGAAAGAAACATATATACTCTGCGATATAAATAAGGACCTACTCAATACTCAAATTAGGAACAACTGCATGGAATTTATTGAATCATTAGGCCTAGTCCAGCTGGCAAATGAGCCCACAAGGGTAACAGAAATATCAAGCACTCTTATTGATCAGATTTATACCAACCTACCAAAAAATGTGGCTTATGTTAATGTACTGAATGTTGGGCTTAGTGGTCACTATCCTACTTTTTGACAAGAAAGGTTAATTGCAGAGAAATACAAAAAATGCATGCAAAACTATCACTCACAGATCGTTAAAATTTTTTAATGAAGAACAATTTCTCAATGACCTATGTAAAGTTCCATGGAATATAATCCAAAATTTTGATGACACAGATGAAGCTCTGAGGGTGTGGACTGACTTATTTATAGATGTAGTCTCTAAGCATGCACCACTCAAAGTACATCAAGTAAAGTATGAAATCCAACCTAATTGGCTTACTACTGAAATCCTAGATGCTGTGAAAACATGAGACCAATTCAAGGTTATGGGGAACCATGCACAACATAAAGCATGGAGAAATAAAATAACAAGTATCATTAAAAAAGCTAAAAATACTTATTATCAATCAATGCTTGAAAACAAAAAAGAGCAACACAAACTCCATTTGGAAAGTCTTTAATAAACTCATTGGGGGAATATACAAAGATTGAACAAAAAATTCACTCACTTCTGGTAAATGACACCACAGTCACTGATGACACTGACATTGCAAATGTTTTCAAAGATTTTTTCACCAACATTACCACAAAGTTAAAAGACCCAGTGATAGAAAACAACTTTAATGAACTGAAAAAGTTCTGCAGCAGCAACATCGCTAAGAAGGTATGTTTCTCTACCTCACCTGTATGAAAATACTTTGTTAAAAAATGTTTCAGTGAACATGATACCAAGAATGCTACAGGACTTGATCAGATTGGTCCACAACTCATGATAACTTCTGCCTCAGCTATAATTTCTGATAGCATAACATTTATAATCAATTTAAGTATTGCAACCTCATCTGTCCCCAAAATATGGAAAACTGCAAAAGTAATGCCTATTCATAAATCTGGTTCTAAGGATGATGCTGATAACTACCAGCCAATCTCAATACTACCAAACTTGTCAACATGTCTATGACGCGTGTCATATTTAACCAAACACTTGCTGTTACATGTTAATCAATCAGGCTTTAGACAGAAACAGTCATGTGAGACTGCCTTGATCTCCCTAACTGATAAATGGCTTCAAGCACTTGGTCAAGGTAGAATAATAGGATCTGTATTTATAGATTTCAGGAAGGTTTTTGACATGGTGGATCACGAAATCCTTTTGAAGAAACTGAAAATTTACCAATTTGATGAAAGCACAATTAGATGGTTTACTTCATACTTAAGTGAGAGAACACGACATGTTTATATAAATAATGTTCTGTCTAAGCCTGGAACAATTAGATATGGAATACCACAAGGCTCAATTCTAGGTCCATTATTGTTTATACTGTTTATTAATGACCTACCACTTTTACTAAGGGACTCAATTTCATGTACAGATCTCTATGCAGATGATACGACATTGTCAGACATCCAAAACACAAAGCATGAACTAGAAATTTCTTTACAGGATGCCCTAAACAGACTGGACAACTGGTGCACATGCAATAGTAGTTAATGGGGAAAATATAGGGTCTATGGGGTCTGAGTGTTAAATTTGCTAGTTTGCACTATGGGGTCTATGGAACTTTAACATGGGTGGGACTGTCTATGGTCAATGGGAATTTAGCATGGGGAATGTATAGCGACAATGGATTAGGACTGTCTAGGATCTATAGGAATTGAACAGGGGTGATGTCATGGTGCTGGACACTGGCAACAATACTGCAAGTGGCTGACCTCAATCGGGCAGAACAGTGTGGCAAGGGACTGACCTGAATACGCATTACTCTAGGGACAATAGAAACATGTACGGAGACATAGACTGTATAGGGACAAGGGGAACTGAACATAAGGAATGTATAGCGACAATGGATTGGGTTTGTCTAGGGACAAGGGGAATTGAACATGGGACTATCGAGGGACCAAGGGACCTTGAATATGGATGGGCCTGTCTAGGGACAATGGGGAAATGGTATTGGGTCTGTCTAGGGACAAGAATGGTAGGGGCCAAACACAACAGAGACAGAGACAGACATATACTAAAACAAGCCCGAGATTTATATACAGTCCTACCCACTTATATCGACATCACTTATGTCGACAAGCCGCCTATTTCGACAAAAAAGCAAAGTCCCGGTCCCTTGGTCTACTATTACTACCAAAATTGTCATGCTTATGTCAACGTCGAGGTAAAAAAATAAACGTACATGTCGACAGAAGCCCTTGGTCCCAGCTTGAACAAATCCTTTGTTTTCTAATCATTTATATCGACAAGCTGCCAGTTCCGACCCATACTTTGTTCAACAATTAGTTGATCTTGCTACCAGGCTAATTTTCTTGCCTAATTATTTATGTCGGCAAGTGGCCAGTTCCGTCCTGTATACTTTATTCAACAATTAATTGATCTTGCCGCCAGGCTTTAATGTCGCGGTTGGATAAAAAAAACAGGCTTTTGTTTGGTCCTATAAAGTTGGCCTCTCACGGCAACTTAAATAAAAGCAATGAATCTGATCGATTCTTTTCATTTTCCAAAGTGATCGGTGATTAAAACAATATTGTATTGTAGGAATAATTTTCTTTTAATACCTCATTAGCATGTGTCAATGTATACAATATTATGCCTTCATTAATCATATCAGTCGCATATCTCTTGTTCGCTTTTATGTACTTTTCACGATGACATCTGTAACTAAATACATGTACATGTACTGTTTAAACCAACTTGTTGACAGGTTTTCATTTCCATGTGTATAGCCCCATCCCCTTGGTAGCCACAATAAGATGGGAACAGACTGACCAAAATCTAGGCCAATTTAAGTACATGTACTTGAAGCATGTAAATAACAACTATGCAACCATGTGCTAATTCCGATATTGAATATCGTAGTGAATGTTTTTCGTATCAGGATGTGACCGATGCAATATTTTATTGTGGATTTTATTACACAAAGGTAACCAAAATTTAATTTGTCAATATACAAGTGTATTTCACACTGGTTTTGTCTTCATGTATTCAAATTTTCCATTGTTTGTTTTCTCAAAGTGTAAATACTACTCACTGACGACAGGTCACCCCTTACTGACAAATTTAACTTGTATCTTTTTTCAGCCCCCCCCCCCAACACTTATCACGACATCCGCCTATGTCGATGATATTTCCGCTGGCGCAAGGATGTCGACATAAACGGGTAGGACTGTATTAAGCATTACCTAGACCTGAAATTATGTTGGCAGTGTTCATAAATTTGCATAATTGTAATGATGCTATAAATAGCTATAATCAAGGAAAAGACCAACGCCAAAATGGATGTGACTAAAAGTAATGCTAAAATTACTAAATTGTTCCAGAATTTAACAGAGACTAAAGATATCCCTGAACATTAGGTTACAATGGATAAACCTAGTATATATGTATAGTCTCAACTTGTGTGACGATCATGGAGAAACACCCATGTATCTATTTATAGCTACAACCTGTGGAAATTCCTATGAAAAACCCACTATCTATTTATAGTCACAACTTGTGGAAATTCCTTTTGTAAAATGCTAGTATCTATTTATAGCTACAGCATGTGGAAATTTCTTTGGAAAAACCCAAGTCTATATTTAGAGCCTCAAAATTTCTAGCTTTAATGATGTCACTGTACTGGACACTAGGAGAATAATGGCAACAGTATTGCAAGTGGCTGACCTGAATATGCACTACTGTAGGCAGGTAGGTAGGTGAAATGAATTTGATAGGGACAAAGGGAGTTTTATAGGGACAAATAAAGGCACACACACACACACACACACACACACACACACACACACACACACACTTTTTTGTTAAGGGATAAGTTTTTTGTTGAGGGAAAAAACAAACACATTGAGTAGGGACAAGGTTTGTTTTTGTTAAGGAACAAACACACACACACACACACACACACACACACACACACACACATATGCACACACACACAAAAGTACACACACACAAATGTATGCACACATACACAAACAAAAATACTCAAATGTACACGTATGCACACAAACAAAAATATACAACACGCATACATGCACAAATGTGCACGCACACAAAAATGCACACACATACATATGCACATGCACACAGACACGCACACTCACACACATACATGCATGCAAACAAACAAAAACACACACACACACACACACACACAAACACTTTTGTTTAGGGATAAGTGGTTTTTGTTAAGGGAAAAACAAACACAAACACATACAAGCATATGCATGCACACATACACACACACACAAAAACATATGCACATGCACACAAACAAAAATACACATACACAACAAAATGTACATGCATGTGCACAAACACAAATACACACAAACATATACACAGACAAACATAAGCGCATGCACACAAACAAAAATACACACACACACGTATGCACATGCACACAATGACATCAAAGGAAACCATTTAGGAGCCTGGACGGACGAGCACCCCAACAACAAGATTCTAAGTTTTGCTAGTGGCAGTCCCAAAAATTATGGTTACGAATATTGGGACCAAGGAGAAGTGCATATTGACTCTAAATCATCGCACCAGTCAAGTGGTGAACATTGGTGTGTTGAAAGAAGCCTTGCAGTCTGGAGAAGATCAAGATTTTAAAGTGACCACCTATCACCCTCTCAAGATCGTATGTTTAGCCACACACCAAATCGGCAGTCGGCCTTTGGAAAAAGTGTATCAAATTGTGTACCAGACGCAAGTGCGACTTCCCAACCACTTCACTTTGTCATATGGATACACTGGTATAAAAAAAAAAATGGTTCCAAGACGATAGCCATGAACAAAAAGGAAGACTTCAACACAGCAAGAATTGATCGAGGGATCCACTGTGAACTACAAGTTCAAACAATACAATTTTCCTGTCTTCTTGCCTGACTATTTTGATTGTGCCAGTTGATTGGAAATGTTTTTAAAATGGCCCACAGATAGGGAAGGATTACCTACTGTGAATGTTTTAGCTAAAACAGGATTTGTGTACTTGGGACCTGAGACTGGATTGGGATACGAAGTACAGTGTTCCAGCTGTGGTCTGAGGTCGCATATGGATCGATATATCTATAAAGATTCAGCTATTCTAGAACATACTCGATGGTCTCTGCACTGTCGTTGACTTTCTATGGCCTTTCCACCCATCACACTACAGTACCTGTATGAAGGTACCTTAGAGAAGGTAGTACTGTTGTTCAGGAAGAAAAAAAGGAAGACTTCCAAAACTAGTCATAAAAAAGGGAAGATATACAAGCTCGAGACTTCATTACAACTAGTATAAAAAGGGAAAACATCCAAGCCCAACAGTTCAATGTGACTACTATTGCCAAGCGAAAAAGATGAATCCTTTTAAACAGACACCATTCAAGTTCGGTGATTCTCAAGTGGAGTGCAATGCTGTGCCTTGTGATGGCAGGGATGCCGTGCGCTATGACCTCAGCGATTCAGTACCCCATCATGGTAACTTTACTATGACTACTACTACTACAATACCTACCATGGAAAGTGATGCTGTGCGTGTCAAACCTGATGGATGTGAAAGCTATGCCACTCGTTATCATGGACTCTTTACTGGTTTTCATGGTCGATGTCATCCTCCACATGAAACCATGCAGCTACCACCCAACGGATGTCATCCATGCCTGAGAAAAACTACTGTGGGTTTCACCGTACCCTCATCAAAATGAACCTGTGAAAGAAGAATATTCGTTCCCTGTGCATTTGTCTGAATACTGCGACTTTGAAAGTCAATTCCAAACCTTCCAAGGAAAATGGCCTAAATATCTGGAAGAACCTACCCTTGAAGAATTAGCCAGAGCCAGATGTATCTACTTGGACGCAGGTGATAAAGTCAAGTGCTTCAGTTGCGGTGTGTCACTACACCAGTGGGAACAGAAAGATTCTGCCTACCTGGAACATGCTCGATGGTCTCTGCACTGTCACTACCTACCTTTAGTGGGATGACCTCAGTAATCTCGTGAGGGATACTTTACAAGAGAACATTCGTGGTTTGCCTGTGGAGTTCAGAGAATGCATTTACCGAGAGTTGGTCAAAATACAAGTGAAACGCAAACTCAAAATCATTTCTGCATTTTTAAACTATGCTCTTTTCCAAAGTAAATGAAGACTGAATATGGGAAGATACTACTTCAGTCACAAATATAAATGAGGCTATTGGCTATGACCCAGTGATTCCTGATTCTTGGAGGACACTATTTTCATCACTTCCAACAAAAGAGGGTATAAAAGCTTGCTACCATGCCATGACCTTTATCATTCGTGATACAACAATTGCCGTGGAAGGAGATCAATAACAGTATTCAGACTATGGTGGATTACCAACTCTTTTTCCGAGACCTGTATCCAATGAATTTGGGTCATCGTGTGGTGTGTGTCTTAGTGACTTCCTTTCTGGGATTTCATTTACCAGCCGATTCCTGGTGGGCTCCTTACCAACTGTACTGTGACTTACCACCAAAAACATGAGTTTGGTACCTTTAAATGTATACAAGAGACTCATTCTGTTAGAAGCCTTGCGCTTTCATCTCGATACTTCTTGACCTCTACAGGAAAAAAAGATTCGTCAACTTTTAGCCACTGTAAATGTTTACGAAGATGTGTGTGTAGCTTGTGACTTACACCCTCACTGCCCAGATGTATGTGACTGGAAAAATTTGGGTTTCGAGGCTTGGAGAAAAGAAGTGGCAAACTATGCCCAAGATTTAAACCTGTGTTTGCCACAGCGTCAGAAGAAGAACCCAACACTGAGGAAAAACACTCCATTCAGGACAGGACCATCACTGACATGGACATCCCCAAAAGGCCATTCAGGGAGGACTGCTGTGTGTGACTGTACCAAGTGTACAGCCTCTAAGAACATTACAAACTGTCCCTAGAACACCATGCCTTCGTCACCAAAAATGTTGTACAGTGACTTGTTTATATTCCACTTTGATCATTTTGATGTGTATTTTATCGATATACTTTATTTGACTTGTATGTATTTTTGTCTTTCGTGTTCCATTTTAAAATAATGTTTTTGAAATAAACGTGTCCTGAAAAAAGTATAAAAACTCTTGTCTTGTCTGTCTTCGTTTCAAAAGTGACATTCCCTGCACTATGGCTGCCTCTGCTGTCTCTGCTCCACTTCTTCCACTTTCAAAGTCATCTACGAAAACTTAGTTTGTGTTAGTTGGGAGGCCTTGTATCTTTGTAATCCCTTTAACATGGTAATTGCTGGACCAAGCAGTTCAGGCAAAACCAAATTTGTCAAATATCTGATCAAACATAAACATCATTTATCGATCGTCCACCTCAACGTATCGTGTTACAAAGAGTGGCAATTGGCATACAGTCTCTTCCAAGAAAGTCAAGGCGATTCCATTGTGTTTGTGGAAGGCATTCCTGGCGAAAATGACAGGATTGTGTCTGACCCCAGTAAAACACATCTGATTATCTTCGACGACATGTTAGAAGAAGACAAAGAAGAAATTAAACTGTGGTTTATGTGCAAATGGCATCATCGTAATGCCAGTGTCATTTACACTACCCAAAATTTGTTTCAACAAAATAAAGCCCATCGCACCATCAGTCTCAATGCTCATTACATGGTCTTGTTTAAAAGCCCTAGAGATAAATTGCAAGTGTTAGCCAAACAGTTAGGAACTCCTTGGCTGACTCATGCATACGACAATGCCACTCAAAACCCTCACACCTATTTACTCGTGGATTTAAAACCCACAACCCCAGATTGTTTGTGATCTCATACCGATCTGTTTCACCATTGGTGCCAATATGGAGGGCCAGTCGTGAACACGACCCCATTGACTTAACAAAGAAATCTATAAAAACCTCAGACACTTTTGGTCTGTCTCACACATCATCAAGATGACATCCCTTCAGTCTCATCATCCAGTCAAATTGATTTGTGCCTTGTACAGCATCAGTCGCGAAAAAATCCACAAATACGTGCTCATGTCTCAGAAGCGAGTCTCAAAAAGGTCTTACAATGGTTTATGGTGACAGCTCATCAATTACTACAAGGCATCATTTGCATTCCACTTCAAACCAAACACTTTTTTAAGAGAAACAAAGTAGCCTTGACGTAACTGGCAGATCCCTGTACTGACACTCAAACCAAAAAGCAAATCATTTTGAAACATGGACGTAGCAGTTCTCTAGGAGGTGTCATCATTCACTCCCTCTTAAAATGGGATCCCAATTCCCCCAAAGTCATACCCAAGAAAAAAGTCACTCCCCAACACAAAGGTATCCAGAATAAAAAGAGCAGTGGTGTCAATACCAGGTCACAACCTCAGAAAAAGAAAAGTCCTCAGAAAAGACCTCAGAAAACGGCTTCTACCTGCAAGAGAGGCACTTCGGTCAGAATGCAACCTTACATCCCCAAGCCACGACCTACAGTGACGGTGACCGCGTCTCCAGTAGCCTCAGGTTCTTCCACTTCTCCGTTGCTGGTGACGCCAGCCAAATCCAATTTGACACCCGTTCTGCCCCATTTGATGAAAAAACAGAAACCCGTATCTCCAGGAACTTCTTCTCCAGTGGTGACATCCTCCACCTCTTTAGCTGCTGCGGCAGCTGCTTACAAAGTACCTGCTCCCAAAATCAAAAGTCCATGAGAGATCGGGCATGTTACAGAGTTTACTGGATTTATCCAAGCAAGAACTGTCCCAATTTAACCCATTGCAAACCGCCCCATGACATGTGATGCCTGTCATCAAGTTGATACGACGTAAAGACAATCAATGGCGACGCATTCCACTATAAAAAAGGCTTGGGGCAAAGGATGGGTATCAGTGTTACTGTGTTTTTGTGCTCCTGAATGCCAAAAGATGTCCCCTAAAAGAAGTGCACACAACCACCATCGTCATTCTCCTGTCCAAAAAGGAAAAGGAAAAAGAAAAGGACAATCTTGTCATTTAACCCGGCATCCGAAAAAAATGCTTAGCCAAGCATCGATATCTACTCCTGAAAAGACCACATCATCCAAAGAAAAAGAGGAGCAACCAAAGAGGAGGATTATTTTGCGATATAGTAAAAGAGGTTGTCAAAAAGTCTGGTCTAAAACTCTTTGACCTACTCCAAAAATACACCCACAAAAAATAAGATAAAAGGACATGTGCCAAGTCATTGACGTCGGTGTATTTTGTGTGTGCCCCAGAACAAACATAGATGTCACCCCCCAGAAGCCATCCCTCTTCAACTCCCAAAGGAAAGAAAAAGAAATAACTGCCTCCTTGTTTAGCCGAACATTGGGATGTGTTGTCCGTCCTGTCCAAAGTACCTACACTAATGCAAAAACAAATCATTCAAACTCCCTCCAAAGATGTCATCGATACCGTGTGCCAATGTATTTCATATAATCACAATCATAGAGACACTAAATAAAAAAGATATCAAATTTCTGTTTTTCAAAATTCAATGATATGTAAAGTGCAGTCTTAGATAAATGCAGATTTATTTTATTCTCAATAATTCAGTGGAAGTTTGAAGGTGAAGCAAGTGCCATTAGTTTTTATCTTTGCATAATAATAATAATAATGACTTTATTTAAAGAGGGTAACACAATTAGCTATGAATTAATCTATCATGAGGCCCTCATGCAAAGGAATTTATTTATTTTAGCTGCATCTCTGAAGTCACTGGATATATTGGGTTTGGAAGAAGGAAACAGAGTGGGCATTTCTAATCTCCACTGGAATACTATTCCAGACCAAAGTTCCAGAGTATTGGAAACTTTTTTAAAAATAATTTCTTATTTGGTTTGGGAATTTTATACTGTTTGTTTGACACAGATCGCAGGTGAGGAGTATTACCAGGTAGCCTATACTGGACTAGTGATTGTAAGTATTCAGGAGCACTATTATTGGATATCCTGTACATTAATTTGGCTTTTCTCAAATGGATTCAGTCTTTAATAAGTAACATTTTTAACTTACCAGCTAAATTTTCCTTGCTTTGTTTCTGGATTGATATTAGCTTAAATGCTCTTTTTTGAAGATGTGCTAGCTTTGCTATGTTTTTATCATTTGAATTACCCCATACTGTATTAATGTAGTCTAAATATGGTTGTATGTAAATGTTATAAAATAGTTTGTATACCTTGTGCATTTAAGTGACCTATGTTAAAACCTTTAGTATTTAGTTTCATATTAATTATATGTATGTCATCATGCAATGGGGTACTCACCGAGATTGTCTCAATACTACTTTTATCATTCTGACATCCTATTTTCATACTTAAATATATTAGCGTCTTCAAAGTCACATACAGCATTATTAGAGACTGCTGTTATTATTGTTCAAACCTTCTCTCTGATTGAAAATGTTCTTTCTCCATCTGAATTGCTGTGGGGAAGTGCTGAACAAACAATGGTCATACCAATTAGAATGTCAGATGATTAACTGAAGGCAGATGACTGTTGCCCATGACAATATGTCTGCATTAATTGCAAAGGATATAAAGCACCACACCCACCTCAACCCTAGTCTTTGCAGTTGGCCCATATTTGCTGAATTACAGCTGCATTTCAACAATTTGACTTAAAAATTGAATCGTACACAAAAACTATTTAAATAGCCACAAAAAAAAAAATCAGCTAAAATTTACATTTTATATATGGAATAAAAGTCACTTATGATTTTTAACTATACTCAAAACTCCAACAATGCTGAGTAAATGCAAAGAGACTGATCAAAGTGTGGTATCAGATTCTGTCATAACCAACTATAGCCAAATCAGTTTTAAAATTTGTACGTTTACTTCAATAAGGAAACTACTTTCAGAATGTAAAATACTTCTACATGATGACGACTTTCAAATCATTAACAACATCAATTTGAAACAATTTATTTTGATCTGCAATACTTTTAAATTCAACCACATAACGACTGGAGATACCTAATGGGCAAAACAAGTACCTGATCGATAATGGTCTAGACAAACATCTAACAATACATTGTAGGTTTACGGTGCCTACATCAGATGTTGCCTTAGCTGCTTACAAATGTAAATACAAGTAAGGGACTGGTATTGTTGAATACTGGGGAACACTCTCAGATGAAGAGATGAATTATCTGACAAAAAAAACCTACAGGTTCAGTATGCTTCTTTCAACAATATATTATGGTCAGACAGATGGAATATCTAGACTGGATCAAAGTATGATAATATGTAATATACTGGGTGCTCAGGTTCAAAACATGACACTATTACGAATTCTGTTATAACTGGATCTGACGGTGCTAAAGAACTGATGGAGTTACTAATTCTAGGACAGCAAGGTTAAGACAAGAGTAAACAACATGGTAAAATTCCAACAATATGTAACATATTCAAAAGTGAATTTGAACTTCACTGTTTTATATGACAGTATCTTTTTGTTACCTGGTGACATGATTATGAAAACTTGCAGCATAGTTAAGTACAGCAATATTTTACAAAACTCAAATGACTTGTTTGGATTGGGGTTAAACCCTGCCATCAATACTAAAATGTGTTGCCTCCAATTTGCAGAATGAATATGAATAAACATAATTGAGTCTTGCAGTTATGAAACAATGAAATCTCCTCTGTAACAACATCAAATGGTGTCCATCCTTCAGTATGTAAGTATGCAGCAGTGTTTACGGCACCTCAGCACAAAAAGTGGCTTCACAATGCCAACAAACTGTTAAGTTAAAAAAAATATAAAACTTACCCGGTTTTGAAAGACTTCTTTTTTAATGTACCAGGACTATCGTAGATCATGGTTTGTGGCATTCAATTACTTCCATCGCTCCATATTGATTTCATCCTGGCATGTGATAGATAAATAGATAGATAGATAGATAGATAGATAGATAGATAGATAGATCTTGTGAAACAAATTACCTGAGACAATAAAGTCAAAATGCCAAGACACGGTGTCTATATCATTGGAAAGTTGCAGTGTGTAGTTGCCAAAATCAATGTCTTTCACATTTCTCAAGTAGAGTACTGCCACATGTCCAGGTATCGTCACTTTCTTCATGTAGAACATCATGGTGATATTTGAAGGTTGGATGTAAATGGAAATATCTGATGTATTGGAAATTTCAGATGAAGCCAACTGCTTAATAAACTTTACTGTCTTTATAGAAGGGTAACTGAAAAACTGGATCTCTATACTTATTGATTTGTTAGTTTCTCCTGCAAATGTTGATTGTGTTTTGCCAACAAATGGAAGTCCTGAAATTAAAGTGGAAAATGGTAGTAAGTAGAATCAATATGTTCTAACAAGACTGGAACAAAACTCACAAAGAAAGCTTCAGCAAATGGACTGAGTAGACTGTAAACTATACACAAACGTGATGGCTTGCACTGGTAAAAAAGCCAAGTTCAGGATGCTTGCTTCCAAACTTTAACAAAACTGCTTTTCTAAATTGTATTCACATCTGACTCTCTCAGTATGATAATTTCAAATTGTGTATGACTTTGGAATATGGTATTTTATGAACAAATGTTAGTGTTCTTGCAAAATGCATGCCCTCCCACCCCCCTGTCTCATCTTGTATTCTGTTACCTCTCTAAAGACTGACCAGTCATGTGGCCTAAGGGTACCATGGGTTCAATGAAATTATCATGAAACTTCAACTTGATTAAGTATCATTTGATTTTCCAATTACATTTAAACTGTGGATAAGTCATGTGTGTAATTGGTGGAATACCAGATAACTGTTTTGGAAACTTTTACCATAATTTATATAATTGATTCTTGCCAACCCCTTGCACAGCACAAGTGCAAACAAGTGGACACAAAGCGTAATCTGAGCATAAAGTGTAATCTACATATTATTACATACAAAGGGCTTAAACCAAGTAACAAAGAAAGGCAAAACCTAACAAGCATTCTATAATTCAAAATATAAATTTATTTCCCTAAAATATAAAGTCAAAGAAAGTAAAAGAATTAAAAATAGCTTACAGTATGTATGAATTCCAACAATTTCCTAAATGTACTATCAATTTCACAGTAATCCAGAAATGTTCCAAAATTATTCAAAATGAAAGGTTCTAATCTGCTTATGTGCTGGTGCCAAAGAAACACTGTTCTAGTATCCCAAAGTTTTACTTCAAGGTAAATCCAATGAAAGTTGAACATCACCAATTTATGTCCTTCAGTGTTTTACAGTAATCCAACAAAAAAAAATATCCAAGTTACTGAATATTTCATGGTATTCCGACAAAATTAATACATATACAGGTCAATGAATGGTTCACCATAATCAGTAAGGTACTGTCTGTTTAGCATAAATGTTTCAGCTCTGCAATTTCAACAAACAATACATAAATAAATCTAATTCCCTCGTACTCGCACAAGAATGAATTATAATTGTAGACTTAGAATGCTGTGCTTCAGTTCCTTTATGTAGCCACTTTATGCACACATAAACAAATCTGAATTACTAACAAAGATTCCCAAACATTTAAATTATTTTATATTGTGAAATATCCCAACAGCCAACACCTGACATAGTTTTATAATTTAACCAATCTGCAGCTAAGGCAGTCATGACATATCTTGAGTACAGATTTTCTCCTAGGATCATGTGATGATATCCTAACCTGCATCGTTAGAGGGAACACATTACTTGAAGCAGAAACTGCAAGGACTAAAGCCAGATTTTTAAAAATCTGCACCAGTCGTGCTAATTCTCACAATTTTGACCCCCATCTTATCATCAGTCCGTCCAGGAATGGGATCAAAATACACCAGAATTTCATCTATGTTAATGATCATATTGTCAGCGAAATCTTCGTCTCTTCTGGACTTCACAAATTCATCAAATGATTTTATTTTCTCCAAATCTTCTGGGCAATGCTGGGTCGTTCATGTCCGTGCATGAAGCACTATATTGTGTCACTTTAAAAATTGTTCCATTGTTTTATTTCCAAAATTCCTGTGAATACCGGTGGAAAGGAACCAAAAAAGTTAGCTTCCTTATCTTGGTAGTTTTTGTATATTAAAAAAAAAAAAAAAATCAGCACACTTAAAAGAATCCAAAGTCGACTTCCGAGGTCGGCTTCCTTAGTAATAACATAACCTTTGTATTGATATCCTTGCAAAAAGGAAAAAAGCTTCAAAGTAGTCAAAGCCAGCTTCCAAGGTCAGATTCCTCTGCAATAAAAATAACCTTTGTCTTTGATGTCCTGTCGGTAAATTCAGAAAATGAGTTTACTGCTCACTGCCAGTTGTGTTTATTCATCACCCTGGCTTCTATCTACTTGGCATCTGTAGTTATAATTAATACAAATGGGCATTGATGTCTGCAAGTAAACAGTATACATAACAATAACTTGCTTTTAATGTAACTCATGCTAGTGAACAGATTGTCACTTGCAGTCAAGTGAATGTATTTTCAAATAATGATTTTTGCTTGCGACATGGATATAATTCAGTCTTGGTTATTTTGCACCTAACACCATGACATACGTGAATGACAGTTGTCTTCAAGCGATTGGTTGCTTATTTTCCTCTCATTTGCAATTTTGTTGGATCCAGTTTTCAGTCGGATAACATATTCAAACCTTTGAGTACAACCAAACATGACCTGTTTCTCATTGTTCATGTCAATGATCAACAGTCATGCATTCTCACACATAAGCGATGCACGCTACAGTATGGAAGCCTACGATACATATACGCAGTTCGTGGATATATTTTATTCTTTAATAGGTGTTTAATGCAATTAAATGATGTTTACACAAAGAATGGATTCCAGTCAAGGCCCATTATGTGGGTTAGTTCAAAGTCAGTTCAGTGGACACGCGCACTAGTTGGATTGGCTATCAGCTAATCAGAGACAAGGGTCTGCTGTGCTGAGGCAGCTGACACTGGTCATTCACTTTACAAGTGATCAGCGTTGAGAGTGGACAGTTTGTTTCGTATTATGTTCTCTTCTTGGTTCACGAACTGTTTACTGTTGGAACTTGTCATTCATTCAGGACTCAGTCATAACCTATACTGCAAATATGCTGATCTAGTTCGAATTCCTAGGCATGACGCTAGAATTTGATTTATTGGGATTACAGTGCAACAACAACTGTCCACACGCCAGTCGTTAAAGTGGATGTCGTGTAGCATCTTCTGCTGCAAAAACCTATTGTTCTGCCGAGCAATTGCTAAGTTGGAAAACCTATTTGCCGTGTGTATATCACCCTATTCTTCTGCGGGCAATTGTAGACTTTGGTATATCATGGAAAAACCGCAGCAGCTTTCCTCTTCTCATGGGTGCCGCAGTCGTAGAGCAAAAAAAACCAGACAACAATGGGATGCTCAGTCGCCCAAAAATTGGTCAGTGGGGAAACTTCTTAAAAAAATATGTGAAATTAACATTATTGTGCCGGCTTCGCTAAAGAAGGCTCAACATGTGCAGATCTATGAAGAAAATTTGAAGCTAATTCAAGATGGAGCCGTTAGGCCCCTGGATTCTGACTCACCCGCACGGGAGGGTTTGCAGCAGCTCAGGATGACGTCAGTACCCACAGAATTGCCCTCTTACCTAGACGAGACTGGGCATGGTATTTCTGCAGCTAATTCAGTACATCCATCGGTACGCTCAGCTTCGAGAACCAGTCAACGTAGTGCGCAGCCACGAGCAATAGGAATACCTTGTTTCGTGCCCACGGTAAGGGGAGCTCCTAACACCGGAGACATTTATCAACAACAACAACTAATACACCATGTTCCTGAGAAGGATACCGTTCTATTGGAAGCAGTATCATCTCTCCAAGCGGCTGTGATAAAAATGCAAACGCAGTTAAATATGTCCAACAATACATGATATCCGTGTACTGAGACACAGGCGCATACCCTCGCAACAGCGATGTCGGCCACGGAAACCAGGTCTGGCATCACCGAGTTTTCTGACCATGGCGTGCCTATTTCTACGCTACCAGATATTGACCCCGTCAGCTCACAATTGCGGAAAGAGATTATTGCAGGTAAATACGTGAATTTATCTTTACTTCTCATGCCACATGAATTTGAAGATCAAACATCCATTCAGTCAGGTCAATGGGGCATGAAGTTGGTGGGAAAGTTTCCTGGTCAAATTTCTAATAGTACACAAGTCTGCGACCATAGGCTGTCTAAGAACTTGACTATTAGCGAGTTCATACTAGCGTTTAGTCGGTATAAGGCGATTATGTGTGATGCCTTCCCTTCCAGAACTCGAGAATTGGATCTATATCAGAAAGAGATGATAAAAATGCATGCCCTAACAAAAGGAAGCCCAGCTTTTTATGAGTACCACAAAGAGTTTGCACGAAAAGCAGCCATTTACTGCAGCACCATGAACATTAAAGTAGATTGGAGTAGAATCGATCCCAAGCTACAAACATATGTCTTGTCTGCTTACAAAGTTGTTCCATGCCATCATTGCCGGAGTTTTGCTCACGATTCAGACTTCTGTCATCTCGCTGCGCAGACAGCAATTAGTCAACCAAGACAAAGTCCATCAGTGAATAGTCAGATTACAGTAGATAGACAAGGTCGGAGAAGGATATTACACTTAGGAAAAGAAATATGTAATAATTTCAATGGAACAAATGGCTGTTTCCGAGCAAATTGTAGTAATGCGCACGTGTGCTTGACTTGCAAAAAAACACATCCACAGCTCAAGTGCAACCTGATGGCAAAGCAAGTGCTGCCACCTTCAAAACCTCAATGACTAAATCAGGATATAGCATTAGAAACATTTCAGGCAACCACACCCATCAACATCACTAGACTCCAAGAAGAATTGCAACACCATCCTGATAAAGACTGTCGACTATCTTATAAATGGTCTCTGCTATGGTTTTCATACAGGACTTTCTCATCAGCCTACATCTTCATTTGAGTGTAAAAATTTGGTATCAGCTACATCACAACCTGATGTGGTTGATGTATTTCTTGAGTATGAGCTTTCCAACAACTACCTCATAGGCCCCTTTGAAAGTCCACCATTTCCTATATTCCGGATTACCACCCTGGGTGTAGTACAAAGCAAATCTTTGGGCATGTACAGACTTGTAGTAGATCTGTCGGCACCGCACAGTTCACTTGAGCATGAAAGTATCAATGCCTTAATCAGCAAAGATGATTTTTCTCTCTCGTACGTAAACATAGATGATGCTATTCATATTCTGGTGCAGTTAGGTATGGGTGCTAATATGTGTAAGACAGATATTACCGATGCATTCAAGCTAATTCCCATACTCCCATCATTGTGGCCTCTGTATGGTGTCAAGTGGAGGAACAAATATTATTTCTACACCAAGTTAGTGTTTGGTAGTAGAAGTAGTCCTAAGATTTTTGATACACTGTCCAGAGCGATTTCGTGGATAGCTCAACATAATTATGGTATATCACATTTTTTGCATTTACTGGATGATTTTTTGTCCATTGATGAGCCGGATTTTACAGCAGAAAGAACTATGGCATTAATCACATTGATTTTCAATAGGTTATCTATTCCAATTGCTCCCCACAAGACTTTAGGACCGTCACCAGTCATGGAATACTTGGGTATAATTCTAGACTCAGAAAAAATGGAAGCTAGATTGCCACAAGATAAGCTGAGCAGGTTGGCTGCACTGATTAAAGCTTTCCAGCAAAGGAAATCTTGCACGAAGAGGGAATTACTGAGTCTTTTGGGCCATTTACATTATGCATGTCGTGTGGTCATCCCCGGTCGGTCTTTCACATCATATCTAATATCCTTGTCAACAACTGTCACTGAATTGAATCATCATGTAAAAATAAGTAGCGAATTTAGACTGGATCTAAGGATGTGGAGTGACTTTATGGTGCAATGGAATGGAATTTCTTTCTTCTTGGACTCTAATGTTACCCTTGCTACAGATTTTGAGCTCTTTACTGATGCAGCATCAACTGTCGGTTTTGGCGGTTTTTTCCAAGGCAGATGGTTCCAAGGATCATGGCCGGACAATTTAGACATACTAGGCACAGACAAGTTGTCTATGGCCCTGCTGGAGATCTACCCCATCGTAGTCTCAGCCCATATATGGGGCCATATGTGGCAGAGAAAACAAATTTTGTTCCATTGTGACAATATCAGTACAGTTGAGATAATTAGGAAACGTCGATCCAAGTCTCCCATGATAATGAAATTGCTTAGGCGTTTAACATGGATATCAGCTCAATATTGTTGCGAAATTCTAGCCGAATATGTCCCAGGGAAAGATAACCTCAATGCAGATGCTCTCTCTCGTTTTCAGATGGACAAATTCTGGCATCTGGCTCCAGCTGCAGAGAAAACTCACCCATGCCCAGTCTTAGAGGAACTGATACTCTACTAAACAAAACTGTGGACCTTTTACTACAAGCAGCACATAGCCCACGGACACAATCGGTCTATTTGTCGGGTTGGAAAGCCTTCAGTCATTTTTTGGTCATATCAGGTCACTGGGATCATAGGTGTGATCAACCTTCAGTACCAATTGATGAGAATACCCTTGTTGATTTTGTGGCATATTGCTTCAAGATTATTCATATTCGATATGCATCTATCAAGCTATATTTGTGTGGTGTGAAGTATTTCTGTGTCAAATGGGGCATATATCACCCCCTCGATGGCCCTTCGTATTCGTGCTGTCCAAGATTGCAAATGGTGTTGAGGGGGTGTGAAGAAATCACAGAGTAATGACCCTAACACAAGGTTACCCATCACCTTCGATATATTGGCGCGCATGTGTGCTTTGCTTCAGAAAGGTTTCTTTGGTCAGTGGGTGGATGGTATGCTGCTTGCTGCATCTTCATTAGCGTTCTTTGCCTTTTTACGTTGTGGCGAATTTACGGTGACGGCAACTACGGATATGGAGTACTTGCGGATCAGTGACTTTATTATTGCTGGTGATAATTCTAATGGGACTTTAGTGTTGAGAGCATCAAAGTCTGATCCATTCCGTTATGGTGTGCAGATCAGACTTTTTGCAGTGCATAACTGTACTTGCCCCTTAAGGGCTTTACACGACTATCTAGAGCTCCGTGACAGGGTGGGCTGTCTTACGCCTTCTGACCCGCTATTTACTACAGATGGTATTAATCCACTTTCTAGATCAGTGTTTTTGGAGAAGTTACATCTGCTCCTGCAGGTACTAGGCTATCCACAATACAAATTCAATGGGCACTCCTTTTGGATAGGGGTCGCCACTACTGCAGCTAATGCTGGGATCGAGGACCACCTTATTAAAACACTAGGCCGTTGGACTTCAGATTCTTATTTACGTTACATCAGGACCTCAAATGACGCCATTTTTCATGCACAGCAGGCCATGTGTGGATCTACCCGTTCATAGACAAGTGCTGCCCTATGAGCAGTTTCGTCAGCATGTTTCTTGGATAGAGTGCATTTGATGGAATTGTTTATGTGCTAATATACGTGAGTAGGTGTGTGTCAGTGTTTTCTTTCAGATGTGATCATCAGATTCTTTACATGGACTGATTTCTGAAAAAGGATGTGTGTCAGGGTATTCTTGCGGATGTGATCATCACATTCTGCACATGGAGTTATTTCTCAGAAAGGAGTAAGCAGATTCTGTGTATTGTGCCAAGTGTTTCATTGCATTTGGAATTCTTCAGTTTTTCTATGGAGTGTGATCATCAGATTCAGGCGCCCTGTGAGGTGGGTTTCGCATCGGTGTGTTCACAATGTGTAACAGGATCATCAGATTCACTGGCATTGGGCGGCGTTTAGGCACCAGTAGGGCCTTCTAGTTCAATCTGTTACTGAATGCACTGCAATCGTTTTTGTGCATCCAACTTAATTTGCACTCCTGTACTTTACTTTATTTATACATCGACCCCTAATGGGGAACAAGCCGTGAACATTGCAGTGCTGAACATACATGTTTTTAGTGTTTTGTTTCCTCATATATGACTGTCTTTCAGATTGTCGCATCACAGCATTGCTTACCTTACCAATACGGTCTAGATTTACTGTGATTTTAGTCTTGTTATCACCATAATAATGTTTGCAGGCAGGAATCCCTGAACAGTAACACCTTGGCACGGGTCCTTACAGTGTTATCCAGATATACGGTGATTCACAGTTGTATGGGTCTTAATATGGCAATGATTCGTGTTTCATTTTCCTAATTGCTTATATTGTGTGTTATATTTCGTGCTTATTTTAACAGAACTGCAGGTTGTTCTTGTTCATACATATCCGTTCCTTGGGGCTCTCCGCTGCATACTACTGCAGTTCCATTCTTGGCATGCAGCGTGGTTTGGGCATTCTGTCCCCAATCCACTCGACTTACAGACATAACAAGTTATGGCGACTCTGCCTCAATACAGCGGCAATTCTGCCTTAACAGTTAGGTCAGTCAGTCAAACATCGGCAATTCTGCCTTGACATCAGTCATACTGGCGATTCTGCTTCATAGATAGGGCATGTTGGCCATTCGGCCCTGACATCAGTCATACTGGCGATTCCGCCTCATAGATAGGGCTTCAGGCATACAGGCGATTCCGCCTCATAGGTAGTGCATGTTGGCTATTCAGCCCTGACAGCAGTCATACTGGCGATTCCGCCTCATAAATACTGCATGCTTCTATTCCATCTTACACATTAACCTCATGCAGTGGAGGGTGAGACCCAAGGAATGCCAAAGATGTATAATTATGTACTGTTTTATAATGCTAAATAGTGTTATTAAAGAGTTGATATTACTTTCTTATTAGTTCTTCTTATGCTACATGCAGTTCACCTGTCAGTCAATCCAGCTATCGATACAGGAGTGTCGGGTGAACTGGCGATTTCACATATGGTCCACCTGTCCATCATTCCATCTAGTTTTATATTGTGTAAATGCTCATGATGAAAAAAAACAAAGGAATAAATGATAATAATACAAGGTTAGTTTCATTCATTTTATTATCATATAAGCGTTTTGTTTATCTATTTTATTGCAATGTGCAGTGGGGGGGAGGTGAAAATTCAATACAAATTTATTTTGTTTCTTAAGTCTTCGAACATATGACCTAGGTAAAAAAAAGTTTCACCATAAGATCTGGGACAGGAAAAATAAAAATTATTTTATCATGTCCCAATATATGGTAAATATGGTACATGTGATCTAGGTATTTGCAGCAGTATTGCATGTCATAATTCCTATAAACTAGGAAAAATGTACATTTATTTGCTTTACTATCCTGGATCTGCAGCCAGTTTAAGCTCTGATCAACAAAGATAAAATTTCATGAGGATTATTATCAAAATTAAAGTACAAAACATATTTACCACAATAAACGTAATTTCTATGCAATGAACAATATTTAATTTAGAGTATGAATGACTGTAAAATGAATACTAGTTTAAGTAGTAACTGTCTGTAAGAAGTAAAGAAACTGAACCAAAAATTATCTGTATGATACTAGCCAACCTATACCATCCTATCCATAACATACAAAATAAACTAGTACAATTAATTTGTCTCATTGGCATATGCATGTCTCAGTTACTATATATAGCATTTGCATTTTAGTAACAACTAATAAATCACAAATGATCAACAACTGGTAATTAAAATGACAGAATCTATGTGCAACCCATATTCTTAAAACATCATTAGACTCATGAATCTAAATATACTTAAAAATAAAAGAATGACTTGAGAGAATTGTGTTATTTTGAGTGAATGTGTGTGAAAGATGGAGATGAATCAAACAGGTGGAACAATGTGTGTGTTGTTGCACAAGATCATTGCAGTATGTAATGTTGGTAATAATGAGAGCAGAGGGGGTGGGGTGGATTATATAGTGATTGTACACTTCTTTCTATGGTTACAAGGTTGTTGTGTTCTTCACTGATGACAGGCTAGAGTGTTATTTTTAGCAAAGGAAACCACATTTCATAGTGACTCCTGATTATTAGTATGAAATTTTAAAGGAGGATCACTGCATAACATGAAAAAACACAACATTCCAGAAAATGCTATGGAATTATGGTCCTTGTAAAAACATAATTTTCTGATCCATAGAGTACTGCCAAACATTTGGGTATACAGAGATAATCAAACTGAAACTTACAGATTTTGAAAGCGTCAAGTGTCGTTTTATCGGGTTTATAAATAGCACACAGGAATAATGTATACATATTCGAACAACTGCAGCTGTTACCGACTAAGCTGATGATTTCATGTAAAGAAAAGTGTGACGAAAACTTACATCCTAGAAGAGGAAATATGTTTTGTGGAAAAACCACCTGTACAGATGGGATTATTTTCATAAGGAAATGGAGAAAGAATAAATAGCTGAAAGCAAAACAAATACAATCGAGCTACATGCTTCCAACCTATGGAAAATGACTTGAAGTTGATACGAGAAAAAGAGCATCTCATAACAATTAACTACAAATGCTCTATTATTAATGATATAGTTGATACCATGATTCTGAATCAATGTTTGCAGCAAATTTAAATCACAGAGATACTTTAACATAAATTAGTAAAGGAGGAATGCTATGCATTTGATATATCAGACGAAGGATCTTAAAACCAGTATTTAATAGAAGTATTCAAGTGAACATGGCTTGCATTAACTCTCATATATTACAGAAACCACAACCATTTTGCCCATTTAGACTCTTTCTGAACTTACCTTACACTGAGAAGTTTAACTGATGGTGAAGGATTCTATTTACTGTATACTTTAACTGCAGTGCATCCAATGAATGGTTTAGATTTTGTTTACAAAATACACTTAGGAGAATGATGGTTTGTATGAACATTTGCATGTGAAACAGTATTGCTGTCCAGTACCATAATATTAATAATAGTTTCAGTAACTTTTTAAATTAGCATCTGAAGGAAGAGATAAAATTTTATTGTAGCCAACCTTAGTTGACTTTAATACCTAGTAATCTGAAGAACTCGGCTATCACAAATACCATGACATCACCTACTGACAGCTTCACATAAAAACCACAAACTGCAAAAGCTTTTTATTTGTTAAATTATGACACTTGTAATAATAATAATAATACTAATAATAGTAAACTGCAAAGTGCAAATTTAAGTTGTTTTTTGCAGTTTTCATTTTCCCATTCACTATTTATATGTACCTCACACACATTCCTACTACAGTCAGGGCAAATGAATAGAAAATTTATACATTTTGAATAATTGGAATATTATATTATTAGGTTAGATGGAAAATAATATTTCAGCAAGAATTGCTGTTGTTTATAGTTTTAATGACAGTATAATTGTTATTGAACATTTAAATCAAGTATTTTAAGGATAGTTATTGTGTGTAGTTGTTAATGTCATTAACTTCAGAGATATTTAAATTTGGTTTGTATTTTGTGTTCTGTTTAAATAAGTAAAAAAATAGCATGACTGTTATATCCATGCAAATTTTAAAAATGTGGGGATTAAGCGTTTATGTCTGTCCATTATAATGCAATTTATCTCCTACACTATGAGAGACACACAGTTGAAATTTTGGTATAAGATCTCAGGTAGTCTTTAGATGTACATAGTGGTTTCAGAATTTTCATTACAACTCTAGGGATGGGACCAGTTTCTGGGAATAGTTATTGTTTGTTAAAATGTAAAGATTTAAAGTCATGTAGGTAGAAATCTGAAGTTTGTGTCATCTTTAAGACCATACTTGATTCTTTCAAAGTATGTTTCATTAACCCCAATAAAATTAACTTCATTTCTTGAAAGGTTGCCATGAGATGCAACCTGTTCAAAATATTTCCTTTTATACTATCGTGTCAATAAGCTGGATATATATGGGATTTACTTTGTCCCTTTATGTGTGTGGGTTAATCTGTCTTCAATGCCCATGATGAAACTCTTATGCACCTTTTCAATTTGCTCTCTATAGGCCCACTGACACCTGTTCTCACCTCTATCCCAGTGACACAGTTATGACCCAAACAATCAATACATGTTGGTCACTTGTAAATTTGCACACAGGGGTGCAAAGCACACACATCATGCGAGTGAGCCAGTCATTGAGGTAGAGTCTCGTATGTATGTTAGTGACCCCAAAGGAATCCCCAAAAAGGACAAAACTCTGTCCTTTCATAACTCTGTTGTGATTGTAGAAACAAACTCCCGTAGTGTACTCAGACAGGCAGGCATATGGTAGCGATCAATACACACACACTGCGAGCTAATGCATCTTCAATTGATAACCATTTTTGTGAAGATTGTTTTTTTATTCAACTTTGACCTTTTGTAAATCCTCGCTGTTTCTTATTTGTGCTCATAACTGTCTGTGACTTTCCATTTCCAACAGCAGTTTGAAAGTCAGCCGTATTGATTATTTCATCCCCGATTGGTACCAAGTACAATATACTGATCGTCATACGTGAACAAATTAACAGCGATATCTGGGTTAAGTGTTTCAAATTTCTTCAGTGGCTTTGGAAACCTGCACAGGAAACTCAGTATCACCAAAGTTGAGTTTACACAGGTGTTGCCGGTATTTACGGGGCATGTCTTGATTATTATTGACCGGATACAATGCTGACAAAATTGCCCATTCAAAACATGTTGTCAGAAGTCTCTTATGTTTTTCACTGACCTTGGTGGGACCCAGTCTGGTGTTGCTATCTAACTTGATCCAGGAAACAAAAGGGCTGAGACGGTGAGAGATGGACCTCGACTTACGGACATCCTTCAAGAGTCCATCCTGATCTTGCATTGGTGTATTTCTCCAGGGTTTTGAGAATCTTTTCAATGCCTCTGCCAATTTCATCACTGAGGGCACAAGCATCTTTGCAATTCATGATTGTGTGGGCACCACTATGAGCCACGGTGTAGTAGGTTTAAATCCGTCCTTGTCACAACTAAGTGGCATAACAGATACGCGCTAAGAACAATGTCTGCTTTATAAGATAAGATAAGAAGATAAGAATTCTTTATTTCAGACTACATAGTCCATACATCTAAATTAAAATACGGATATAAAGTAAAACATTGTAAACATAAAAGAACATATATATCATATTTACAAGTATACAGACACATCTACAACAATGGACTGTGCCCTGCATTGTTAAGAATGAAATTAAGTGGCACATTTAAAGAGTAATTTGTTCCATCTACTAATAATATGAGAATTTAAATGAATGTCATAGTTCCAAAGTGATTTCAATATACAGTTATTAGATAGTCTTGTTATCATTGAGAATACATACTTTCTCATTACTTCCTCAAAACTGAATACATTATAATTTACAAACATGTTGGAGGCACTGTTCCATCTAGGAAGACCTAATAGAAAATGAAGACTATTATTATAACCAATTACTAGTTTTCTTTTCATACATTCACTAAAGTTTGTCCACAGTGGAGCACAATACATAGTGCAGCAATAAGATTTGAATAATCTAATTTTGATACTCAATGAACAATTCTGAAATTTGCGTAGAAGCATGTTTGTTCGAGTACACAAATATCGATAATGTCTCATCATATCTTCATTATCTGACTGATTGGATTTCAAAATATGACCCAAATACATATAACTGTCAACATACGTAAGAGCATTGCTGTTAAGATGTACAGGGGGAGGTGATGGTAATTTAAAAGAAGTTGGCTGAAAGACCATGCATACTGATTTTTGTGTATTATAGATGATATCATTCTCTAATGCGTATTGTTCACATTATCTTCAATAATTTCCTTAAACCTGTGATAGAAGGACTTATCAGTGACATATCATCAGCAAAGCTAAAATTGTTAAGAAACAACACATTTGGTGGCAGACGTAACCCTACGTAACACTGGCCCAGGATACGATTTAACTCATCTATGTATATATTAAATAACAAAGGGGAAAGAATACCTCCCTGCCTCACCCCATTGGTTACATGGAAAGCGCTGGATATTACACTTCCCCATCGCACATAATACAACTGTTTGCCATACCAGTTAACTAAAGTATGAACTATGTATACAGGTATTTTAATATCAAGCAACTTTTTAAAGAGTGTCCAATGATTGACCCTATCAAATGCCTTACTAGCGTCTAAAAAGCATGCAAATACTGAGCTGCCATGTTCTACATAATAGCTGACGGTTTCCTTAAAGGCATATAGACATAAATCTGTTGAATGCTGCTTTTTAAAACCAAACTGATTATCGGAGATTGTGACTTCACATCTTTGTAGTATGATGCATTCAAATATTTTTGAGATAATAGTCATAAGAGCTATAGGTCTGTAGTTATTTTTGTCCGCCAGGTTACCAATTTTGCTTTTTAGTAGCGGTATAATTGTAACTTTTGTGAAATCATCTGGTACAAAGTTATGCACAAACATACAATTAAATAAAATCATTAATAGCCCATGAAGTCTAGTATCTGAAAATTTAAAATGTTCCACATATACAAAATCTGATCCTGGACATTTACCAACTTTTTGTCTTGTTATTGCATTTTGGATCTCAGATAATGTGATTATCTCAATATGAGCAGAAGGGGTATTCAATGCTGAAGTAACACGCTTCTTGTTCGAATCGTTTTTAACACTATTGAGTAAGTCTTCAAAATGATTTTTCCACATGTTGCATATATTATTTTGACCATGGTTCCCATCAATGCAGATTGGTAGTTTATTGGAAGTTGTCGTAGTACTTTGTTTAACTTTCTTCCAGAATTCACGTTGGTCGACATTTTCAAATTTTTGTGCTAGCGAGTCTGCTCTATGTTTTACTTCATCTTTCTTGCATAATCTAAGAGCATACTTAAATTGTGCTCTTGTTTGACGCATTCGGTTACTTAATTGTCCATGATGAGGTTTACCGTTAGCACGCCACATTAGGTAAGCATTTCGTGCAAAGTCGTGTAGTTCTTTGACACAGTCATTCCAGCCTGGTATAACCCGGTGGCCACGTTTGGATATTCTAGTCAATCTATTACCGGATTTCGATAAAGCTTTTACTATATCAGCGTATAAACCATATATCTGTTTCATATGCACCTGATTAGTGCAACCATGGTCATTACAGATCGCAACACCATGTGGGATCTCAATCTTGTTTATCCCCAGCATGACCAAAGTTTTGAAATACACTCCAGGAACCATATTTGTCAATAGTTGCCAAGTGTCTTTGCCTGGTGTGTAGGTGGGCAGGATAATGGCCATCTGATTTTTCAACCTGCCACTACGCTTCAGAAATATGAATTCAGGCACTTGTGATAGTTGTATTTTAGGCAAGGGTGACAAAGCTGATTACATGATTTGACTGCTGCCACATTTCAGGTAGGATTGTGCCCCTAATCCCTCACATAATATTTGTGTGTGTTCTTGAATATTCATAAAGGCATGTTCTATCACAGGGTTCTTTTTTTTCTATGTCAGGCAGATGCATTTGTTGTGTTCCAATGCAATGGAGCTTCTATTCCAATGCCATTCTTATACTTTTGGCCCCAAAACATTTTGTTTAATTAGCCTGCTCTTGAAGGTCTTCATCACAGACCTCATCAAAAATGTCACTCGCTTCAGACTTAGGTGGGCGAGTTATGATGTTTATGTTGAGGAAGTAATCTTTCATGCACAATATTCCAAAGATTCTGTTTAGTCATATTTGTCTAATAAATCTGTCCAAGTTTGTTTCATTCTATTTCTAAAGTCACTGCCAAATTCACCAACTTATCAGTCTATTCTGGGTTTGTTTCGGAAAATTTGTACATCTGTTGGAAAATGATTTCATAGAAATGAGTAAAAGTGACTGGAGTTCACCAAGTATATGTGTTCCGAAACCAGATAATGCTTTCTACATGTGCACTGACTATAGAAAGGTGAACAGCATGAATAAAACATAGTAATTTCTATTGCAGCGAATCAATGACTGCATTGATAAAATTGGAAATGCAAAGTATGTCACCAAATTTGACCTTCTGAAAGGATTCTGGTGAATTCCACAGATGGAATGGCTAAGGAAATTTCGGCATTTGTGACTGCAGATGAACTGTTTCATAAAGTGATGCCGGTTGGGATGAAAGTTTCGCCTTGTATTTTTCAGCATTTAATAAACAAGATTTCAACTGGTCTAGATAATTGCGATGCTTACATCGATGATGTATCATCTACAATGACACCTGGAAAGTTCACTGACAGACAATTCATAAATTCTTTGACAGACTCACTCACGCAAATTTGACAATTATTTTATCCAAAAGTGAGTTTTGTCATGCTTGTGTTACATTTCTAGGACAGGTCATGGGATATGGACAAGTTAAACCTATAGATGCTAAAGTCAAGGCTATAATCTTGAATTACCTGTGCCTATCAGTAAAATGCAATTGATGCGATTTTTTCGGCATGTCTAGATACTATTGCAAATTTTGTTCCAATTTTTCCATCACTGCTGAACCCCTGACAAATTGATTGAGCAAGAAAACCCAGTTTCTGGTCTGAAAAATGGCAGGAGGCTGTTGACAAGTTAAAGGCCATACTTAAGAGTGCACCAGTTCTTTTAGATCCAAATTTCAGTAAAATGTCTGTTGATGCAAGTGATGTTGGAGATGGTGGAGTATTAATTCAAGATGACAAAAATGGTGTAGCTGTATCCTGCATGTGGCCAAAAATGAATGGTGTCACAAGGTATCATGAAAGATAACAAACGTGGTGTGACCCTTGGGCCATCGAAAATGCCATCATGCAGCCTTCAGGGTGGTTTGAGTTCGAGACCCTTAGTGTAGAGCATCCAGTGTGCTATTTTCTAAGAAATTAAATAAGCACCAGAGAAATTATTCCACAATTGAGAAAGAATGTTTGGTTTTTGATATCAGCACTGCAACACTTTGAAGTCTATATTAGTTCAGCTTCCAATTATTGTATTCAGTGATCACAACCCCCTTTCCTTTACTGGCAGGATGAAAACAAAAATCAGATTCTTACAGTGGAGTTTCATGTCAGCAGTTAAGGTGGCCACTTTAGTGACAAGGAGACTTCTATGATAAAATGGGGGGGGGGGGTACTTTGGCAACAAGGGGAATTTAACATAGGTTTGTGTGGGGGTTCTGTATGTGGTTGGTTGAGGTGGGGTGCTCCCAATATTGTATTTAAACTATTGCAGAAGTCCCACCCAGACTCGATTTTGGTTGGAAGTTAAATTAGTGAAAGACAGATGTAAAGCTCCAAGCCCCCAGTCAGCAATGCTGACGGTTAGATGGTTAAGTACACAAAATGGGTAAAATTCAATGAATAACAATTTAATAACAGTTCAATAGTCACATGATTCAAATTTCCCAATTACACTCCTTCTGCTCGACCCTTTAATAGCCTATTGCATCACTTGATTAGAAGTGTGAGATTGATTTCCACCTGTCCTTGTATTCTACTCATCTGTGGTGTTCTTCTCTCTCCCATCTCTCCCCAATTCCTTCTCCTCTTCCTCCCTGACTTTCTCCAAATTCCTTCTCCTCCTCCTCAACTTCTCTATACTCCTTCCCCTCCTCTTCACTTTCTTCTCCAGACTCCTTTTCCTCCTCCTCCACCTTCTCTCCACCAACTAGACTTCTGTCGACTTCGACTGTTCGGCTAGTCTCAATTCCGTCTCCACTTCTTGGAGACTCGGGACTCAATTGAACTGGAAGTTCTGTTCCCTAAAAAGCTTCCTGTGAACAAGGAAGGTACAATATTTTTTCTTAGCCCTCTCATCTCACACTACACCCAGCCTATCATCAGATAACGGCTATTAAATTTCTTCGGTCACGCATTCATTCACATCGAGATACCCACACATTCTTGTATGATAAAACAAATGTCATAATACAGCACAGTATCAATTACTTCCATCACATTAGCACATATTCCTAATCCCGTTATACTAAACAATATCACAATAATCTGATGCATTTCTTCACCTTACACTCATACAAAGTACACAAATATTCAAATATCCATGCTCTGATATATGCATACGTCCAGAGTAACTAATCTTACATACTTCAACCATTCCAAATTCACAATTAAACTCTTAACATAATGCATTAATAAATGCACTAGTTTACTACAAAGTAACCTAATAGTGAATTACAAAATTAATTCTGAGCACAGATAACAATCTGCATAATTCTCTATGTAATACTCAAACCCATTTCTCAAATATGCATGTAAATGAAACACTGCAAAGGTAATTCTACATACTAAATGATCTTAATAATGAAGTATACATACTGCAAATAATTACAATTATGATGCCATAATATTCTGCAAAAGTCGAGCAAATAACTTACTTACCTTTCAAAGCTGTCTTTCTTAGAATCTACCTCTAAGTTTTACCACCAAATTACAAGTGGCTCTCTCAGAGTAACCCTATTTCTTAGCAATCTGTCAAGGCAAAACTAACCTTTCATTTACAAGTTCTGAAAGTTAACCTTTGCGTCAAATTGTAATCACGCCCTCTATTTCAATTCTGACTGGATGTCGCTGTGAACCGATCCAATCAAACTTAGCGACAATGTCCCTCTCACAATCTATCACCCCGCGGGCTTCCCTCTAATCTTAGGACTAATCTTTAACACCCAGGTGTGATAACTACAAGCCTTTGTCAAATGATGCAAACGGTCACCTATGCCAACTCAAGTTTCCGTTCTCTGGCGGGTCACGGTAACCTTGCGTAAGAGATTAACACTAGCCTGCAGCAACCTTTAGACATCAAACACATGGCCGCATTAATATCCTAGCTTATACATGACTTTATAGCTGGGGCTTAGCAAACGTGACACCCCCCCACACACTAGGATTTTATTCCCCCCAAATTGCTCCAAATGGAAATGTGCGTTACTACACGCAATAAAAGAAACAAAACCATAACGATGCTACACGCTGACTACAGACATGAATATACACACAACATACGGTTATCTACAGAGTGATCTATGCCAACTCAGCACTCCTGCTCATGAAATTGGTGCCAATGGCCCCGCAATCACGCTGAAATTGGCCACATACCTCCGGTAATACCCGGCCAATCCCACAAATGACCTCACCTCCGTTTTCGTGGTGGGGTGGGCGGTGTTCCTCACTTGCTCCACCTTCAACTGGGAATAGTGTGCCTTGACTCAATGCATGTCCCAAATAGTCCAATGTCCAGAACCCAAGGTGACATTTGGAAGGGCGAGCCATCAATCCCGCTTGACATAGCCATTCCAAAACGTCAGCTAGCAGAGTGAAGTGCTCACCCCATGTCTCTGTGGCTAGCAAGAGATCATCCATGAAGTTGTGAACACCTCTATCGTGCAAGGGTTCCAGCAACTTCCGCATCATTCTAGTGAAGATGCTGGGCGCATTCTGGACTTCGAAAGGTGTGACTAACCATGGGTAGGTCTCGTCAGGAGTAGCAAAAGCGAGCTTTGCCCTATCCTCCTCCCTTACAGGAATTTGCCAATAGCCCTTGGACAAATCCAATTTCAACAAATATTTCGCTTTCGAGACAGAAGCGAAAATATGTTCTGGGTCAGGGAGCATTTCAACTTGAAATTCCGTCACCTGATTCAGCTTCCGGTAGTCAACATAAAACCTATGGGTGCCATCCTTCTTCTGCACTAAGACTACAGGAGAGCTGTATGGAGAATTGGCGGGTTCGATTACTCCCAGAGCAATCATCTGCTCGATCTCTTCTCTTACCACTTGTCGTTTTACATGGGGCAAAAGGTAGGGTTTCTGCTGGACTGGCCGGTCATCCACCAGCTTTAACCCGAACTTGACAAGTGACGTTCTCCCGGGTATTTCTATAAGCACATCGGAATACCCTACCAGCAACGTATCTATCTTTTCCTGCTGCTCCACAGTCAACATGGGGTTGCACTCAATGTCTGAGGGTGTCTCAGCCCTCATTAATGGACAGCTCAGGACCATGCTAGCACCTTCCATGTCGCCTTCAGCATCCTCGGTGACAATCATGGCGACGACAAACTCGCTGGCGATCTTTCTTTTTTGGTATCTCTTAAGGAGATTAGCAAGGTACAGCTTCTCCTTAGTCAGTAGCCGTATCTGATAGGTTTGACCCCCAACCTTCCCGGTTACGACATACGACCCCCTCCAAGAAACTTGCAGCTTGTTGTGTTCTTGGGGCAACAGCAACAACACCTTGTACCCTACTTCATATTGGCATGGTTTAGCATGCTTGTTGTAGTACTTCACCTGACGTGACTTCGCTTGCTTGAGGTTCTCCTGTGTGAGGGTACAAACTTTTTCCAGTTTGTTTCACAAATCCGTGACGTACTGATAGGTAGTATGTATCACTTCGACAGAGTTCAAAGGGAGAAAACCCCAAACTCGCTTGTGGTACTTCCCGATATGCAAAAAGCATGGTAGGAATATACTGATCCCAATCTTTGGGATGGCCTTCACACAGTGTGTTTTTCAGAGTCCTGTTAAACCGCTCGACCAGTCCGTTACATTGGGGGTGATACGGTGTAGTTATGAGGTGCTTAATCGACATCAGTCGGTTCACCTCTCCCATCATGTGACTCAAGAATTGTGTCCCTTGATCGGTCAGGATCTCGTCGGGTACTCTGACTCTTGACCATATTCCAAACAGCGCATCAGCGATGGTTTCCAAATCAATATTACGCAATGCAACAGCCTCCGGATAGTGTGTAGCGTAATCTACGACCGCTAAAATATACCGATTTCCTTGCAACAACATGGGTTTTAGCAGTCCGATCAAATCCATCATGATGCGTCAAAATGATTCATCAATAAGAGGTGTACTCCCCAAGGGGATGGGTCAATGATCCGTTTTCGGTGCCAATCTCTGACACTTGTCACAGGAGAGACAGAACGCTTAACATCTCCTTGGACCCCTGGCCAGTAGAATCCCTTGGCAAGATGACCATGCAGCTTGGCAATTCCCATGTATCCTCCCATGAGACTTTCATGCAAGAGTTTCAATACTTCACTTCGCTTCTCCTCGGGCACAATGACTTGCTTTAAGTGCTCATGTCCTTTCCTGGTGTGATGACACAAGATCCCCTCCTTGTATACAAACTTCACCATGCCATTCAGAGTTTCTTCCTCTGTTCCTTCTGCAGTGTATTTATGCAACTGTGTCAGAGTTGCATCTTCCTGCTGCAGCTTCCTCAACTTGGCCGGAAGTATGTTACTGACCGGAGTTGAGGTAACTTCCATCGGAATTGGTTTCATTAGACAGCTCCTGGACGTGGTTTCACATCACTCACCGGCATCGGTGTGCAGGTTTCAGGGTTTGGTTGTGACAACACATAATGACATCCCAGTATGACATCATGTGATAGCTCATCCAAGCATGCAGCTTCAATTTTCCCCTTCATATACGGTGAATCAAGGTCAATGACAGCCACTGGCAACAAGTCACGCAAGCTGTTCGCGTACTGGACCTCAATTACCTCAACTGTGTAATCCTCAGGCTTAACATATTTCCTGTCAACAAGTGCGGGAATGCTTGATTTGTCTTAAAATTTTCATAACCTTAACCTTTTTAGAAAAGCACCACCTCTCAAACTGTCGTACTTTTTCCCATGCAAATTCGAGATAGGTCTGGTCAGTTGATTTTCTAGAATTCCTAAAACCTTGTCGATAAGCCTCGGGTACCAACTCATAACCCTTTAAGATATAGTCCTTAACCACATCATAAGCAGCACTCTACTGTAGTGACAGTGAAATGTAAATATCATGAACTTTACCAGTTAGTGCACATTGTAATAATAGAGTCCAGTACTCTCTTGGCCACTTCAAAATTTCAGCAATTTTCTCAAAATGAACAAAATATTGATCTACGTCTTTTTCCAGAAAAGGGGGTACTAACTTGATATTTCTTAAAACCTCAAAAGTGGGGGAGTGTTTTTCCTTTGCCAGCTCTAATTCTTTTAACCTAATCTAAAATTCTATTTTTTCCTTTTCTCTTTGCATTTGCCTATCCACTCTTTCCTCCTGCCATTGTCTTTCTCTCTCTTCACTCTCTTTCTGCATCTTCATCATTTCTACCTGAAACTGAACCTGTCTTAACTTTAATTCCAACTTTTTTAGCTGCGATTCCATTTTCAAAATTTCCAACCACTCCTGAGCAGGATTCAAAATAAACTTCTCTACTTTAGATGATATTGTAAAAAAAAAGCTTGTTGATTTCACTAAAGATTTCTAAAATGTGAAACAATACTTGGGATTTTAAAAATTCCGAAACTAGGGGAATTTAAATTTCAAAAACAAAATTTTCTGAAATATTTTAGCAAAATTCGTATTCTAAGGATGAGCACCCAATTTTCTGTTATGAGTCTATGCTCTTATAATAAGTAACAGAAAAGTGTGTAGACAACAAGCTTTGTAAAATTTACAAATAATTTATTTCCCTAGAATACAATGTGAAAAATGAGAAAAAAGAACTTACGGTATTGCAAATTAAATCCAAAAATAATCTAATAATTAAAGCCACAAGTCCTAGTAATAAAAAGTCCAGAATAGAACTCACTACAAGTCCTGAAGAGACTTGTTATAGTGCCTAATCTTTAGAAGCTCTAAGCGCTTTATAACATTAGACAAACTTATATCATGATTACAAAAAAAAAACACCATGAAATTAGAAAACAGAAAACATGCGGAAAATATTTAAGGTAAGGATACATTATTAGGTCTTTAAGTCTGTTCTTGCAGTCGAAATAGGTGAGTTTTAAGAGTGCTCTTAAATGAGATCACTGTGTCTTTGTGTCTAAGTTCAGTGGGCAATTCATTCCACATTGCTGAGCCCTGGTATGCAAAAGAACGTTGTCCATATGACTTCATTTTCATAGTGGGAATAATGAGAATACGATTGTCAGAAGAGGATCGTAAGTATCTTGTTGGTGTGTACACATGGGTGAGGTCAAATAGGTATGCTGGACTGGAGCCCGTCAGTGAATTGTAGCACAGAAAACAAATTTTGTGTTTGATTCTGGATCAAATGGATAGCCAGTGTAGGGTACAGAGCAGGAGAGGGAGGTGCGCTCTGATCGTGGTACTCTAAGGATGATCCCAGCAGCTGTGTTTTGAACTTTTTGAAGTTTCTGGAGTAGATATTGAGACGAACCAAACAGAATTGAGTTACAATAGTCCAGTCTTGAAAGTACTAAGGAACACACAAGTATTGTAATGGCATCAACTGAAAGATAATTGCGAATAGAGCCGATGCGTCTCAGCTCAAGATATGCAGCCTTGCATATGTTCATGACATGTTGGTGCAATGAGAGAGTACTGTCGAGAGTAACACCTAGGTTTTGTACTGACTGTGTGAATTTAATATTGGTGTTGCTGATATTTATTGTTTGAGGTAAAGGATGTGAATGAGAAAGTCTTTGTGTTGTAATCAGAATGGCTTCAGTTTTATCATCATTCATCTGCAGCTTGTTACATGTCATCCATGATTTCACATCAGAAATGCACCTCTCTACACCTTGGATGGTAGTATCAACTTCAGTTGGGTGGCTAGATTTGTATATTTGGGTGTCATCAGCGTATAATTGGTGAGACACTGGATGATGATCTATGACACTTGAGAGCGGCTGAGTGTAAAGAATGAAGAGAACAGAGCCAAAGAACAGACCCCTGTGGAACACCACAACATAGATCAACTGGGCTGGAGTGTATTCCATTTGCGGACACAATTTGTGTCCTGTTGACCAAGTAGGACTTGAACCACAGTAAGGCTGTATCATGAATGCCAAATACATGCAGGAGACGGTGAAGTAATATATCATGGTCTATTGTGTCAAATGCTGCAGACAAGTCAAGGAGGATGAGGACTTTAATCTTTCCACTATCCAAAGCAGAGAGAAGGTCATTAACTACTTTCAGAATAGCAGTTTCAGTACTGTGGCAAGGGCGATATGCAGACTGTACATTGCTAAAAAGACTGTTTGAATTCAGATGAGATACAAGCTGGGATAGAACAACTTTTTCTAAGATTTTTGATATGAATGGGAGATAAGAAACTGGGTGGTAGTTCTTTAAATCATTATGTTCAAGTGTTGGTTTCTTCAGCTGAGGCTTTACAATGGCAGTTTTGAAGAATGATGGGAATTCCCCAGATGAGAGAGAGGTGTTAATAACATCAGTTAGTGAAGACAATATTGGATCTAAGCACTCAAGCAGCAGTGATGTCGGAATCGGATCAAATTCACATGACTTTGATGCACTCTTCATCACGACTGTACATACTAAATCTACAGAGACAGGTTCAAATGCTGCTAATGGTTGCCGCTAAAATTCTGTATTGCAACTGTATGGTGACGATGGGTCAATTGAAAATGTGTTGTCAAGGTTATTTCTAATGGTTTGTACTTTGTCACTGAAGAAATTTGCAAACAGGTCTGGAAGGTCGACTGGAGAGAAGGTAGTTGGAAGTGGTGTACATTTGTTCCTTGACATTAGCTTGTTAGTAATCTCGAAGAGCTCTTTGCAGCTGGAACTTTCCATGATCTTAATACTGTAGAAAAGGAAGATGTCATTGGTGAAGATCAATGTAATGCATCAGTGGACTTTAAAACATGAAAACTGTGTCTGATGAGAAAGTGGCTGAGTGACTGAGTCTAACTGCTCATGATTTTGAGAAAGTTGGACTAGTGCAATTCTGCAATTTGATGACCATTATTAAAAAGCTTTCCATAAAGCAGGGGCATAGCTACCAAATAGCAAGAGTATGCAAAACATAGGGGCCCACATATTATCTTTTTTACAATATAGAGTAGGCAGTGGCCCATCAGTAAGCTTTGCATAGGGGCCCAAATATCCTAGCTACACCACTGCCATAAAGTGGTCCCATCAGAACATTCTTACGATCATGTTATGTGGATAATGTCATCATTCCATATACAAACCAAAAATGTGACCAACTGCCCCTTGCTCCAGGCAATCTGAAGGCTATGGCAATCTTCAGCATGTACAAAGCCAGTCAAGATCCCAAGATGCTAGCTTAACTGGAAGACCATCAAATCACTTGGGTGTACAGACAAATTCCAGCCAGTAGACTTGGCAGCAAACAATCACACAAAACAGGTCATGCAGACCATGACAAAAAAGGAAATGTCAAAGTTCAATGCACTGCATCAATACACCTTAAAACAGCAACACTTGTACTTAGTGAATAATTGCTACTCACAAGAAAATGTCGGAGAGATTAGACCTACCGGTAATCATCAATGGCTTTGAGAAAGCTGGATTTGTTTAAGTCTGCAATTAAAACGATTTTTATATGACAAACAATTGTCTGTACTAGGAGACTTAATTGACATGATGTTTGTTCAGTGGTAGCTGTTTAAAAATTAGTGAAGTGGGAGCTTTAGTTATATGCTATAAATTACATGGTTTTCAATTAGAAGTGTCTCAAGGAATAATTAAGTATTTGTCTTTTCCTTTTTTTCTACTGGAAAATGTGTGCATAATATGAGAAATGCTTTCAAGAGGACTTTTAACAGGAAAGTTTGTTACTGTAATTAGATTTCTAAATGTTTAACTATGCTTTATGTAGATTATTCATTCAGATGAATCATGATTATGTAAAAAATCTTAAATCACAGAGAAAATTGCCAAGAATAAAAAGCATTTTTAATACATGTATTTTCAACAACATTTTCAACTGAATACAAGAACAGTGTAAATAACATTAAATCAATTTTCATGTACCATTTAATTATTCTTTTTCTTCATATTTAACAATTCTAGCACTTTAATATTGTTTTCTTTCTTTTGCTATCAAAGCTTATGTCACAAGCTAATACTGATTTGAGGTACAGAGTGGGTTTGCTTATTTTTGAAACTTTTAATGGCACTTTTTACAGATTACTGGCATGCCAGAGAATTGGGAGAAAAGTGCTTTTTGCAAATACAGACAGACAGAAACCAAAGCTACCAGACACATATGAATTGAAATAATATAAAATGTGCTATTACCTTTTTCCAAGGGTTAAAATAACAGAAAACTATGCAAAAATATTTTAGAATTACAGTCTTGAATGTGAAATATAAAATAATTTAAATTTGTGGAGGCAGGACTTTCTACATCATATGTGGCTTATTTTTCATTAAATTAAATTTGTGGTTCAGAGTAACAATGAAATAACAGAGTTTTCTATCAGAACTGTTGGGAAAATTGTGTATCTACAACAGAAGTAACATCTGCACAGAGACCTGTTCCAGTAACCTCTGTTTCCACATAAAGAGACAGATAAGTGATAAAGATTAGCAATACAGGAAGAACTAAATCTGAATCCTGTTGAACACAGTTATGATATCAATTGATCCTTTGAGAGCACTCATTTAACAGAACTTCCCATACATGTACTTCTCCATGAGACACAACCAAACAAGCTGAAAGTTTTCTCTCTATAATTATAAATGTTGAGGCTTCTCTAGCAAAGGTTATACAGTCCAATATGTCAAATGTTTTGCTAAAATCTATGATGACTGCATCCAAAAGTATGAAGTATTCCAAATGAATTCCCTTGCTATTCTGAATTAATTTCAATACTGAATGTGATGTGCCAGAAATGGTATTGATGTGCTACCAGTCTTGAATGTATCACATTAATATAATCCAAAACATTCTTGAATGAATTCACAGTAATTTCAAAAATAGTACTTTAGTCCTAGAGCACTTTGTAATTCGAATGAATAATTTAAATAAGTAAATTAAATTTTATCCAATGAATATAACTTGATTCCACTAAGACTGATTTTACGATATGGAATGAGTAATTCTGTTTAAGTCAACATTCATATAAATATCTAAGACACAATTACAGAACCAGGATGAGGGTCAAATTTCATTTTCACATCCAATTCATAAACAAGATTACTTCTAGAACATGTCCAATTTCTAAAACAAGCTAGACTTTGAACTTAACATACATAAACATGTTTACCTCTAAGTAATAATTATCTGAATAAATTAAATAAAATCATAAATAAGTATTACCTATGTAAATGTTGCTTAAAAAAAAAAAATGTGAGTAGTCAGGTAGGCCTTTCCCCTCAATCACTGGCCAAAGTCAACCACACAATATCGATATACATAATCATATATTTTCATCCCAACAAGTGAAAGAATATTTGAATTAGAGATTGAGCAGAAGTTTAAACAATTCTGAAACAATCAGAATATCTTTTCTTTTTTCTTTTAAAATAAATAATACAAGTAAATCATATTTCTAAAAACAAAAACATACAGTAAGTTTAATACTGGTAAAAATTAAAGATGGAACAAACATTTGAAAATACCTCTTTTGAACTGTGGGTTTGAGTCTCGGGCTCGGCCAATGTGGGTATGTGAGAAAGTTTGCCAGTAGCTTCTCGTGGGTCAGTGGTTCTTTCCAGGGTTTTCCCAGGTTCTTCCTCCACCATTTATACTGGCCGCCATGTATAGCCTATCTTGTGCTGAAAAATGGCATTAACCCCTAAAACAACAGCAACAACAACAACCTCTTTTGATATACAAAACGTGGTTCATGTCATTATTTTGCAAAAGTAAGCAACAAATCCTGCAATAGTACACCCTGGCTGAAACACAGTTGATTGTATTTTAAACTATTTGGTTCAATGTTTCCTTGAAAATGTACACGAGAATAATACAAGTCATTGGATAAGCAAGAAAAGAACAACCTATGTCACAATAATAGACGTTACCTTCAACATATACATGGGTGTCAGCTGTCTGATTTATTTGTCCATCCAGACCAGTAATGGAGTTGTTTACAGTACACTTGTATGTGCCCATATCTTGGATGCTGATGTTAGACAATGTAAGGTTGGAGAAATTTAATGTGTTTTGTCCATCTAAGGTCCTGATCTCTGTCTCTCCAACCATATGAATCCACTGATGAAATGTGTATTTTTGTGGTTCTCCTTGGGCTATACACATCAGAACTGCAGTAGAATTGACTACAGCAAATCCTGATATATTAACTTTAACATCTGGGGCATCTGCAATAAAGGAAGCAAACTCTGAAGGCTATAAAGTTCACATATTTGAGACAGACATAAATATTTATACTTAAAGGGTAAGTTGGTCTGAATAGATATTATGTAAACATAAATTATGTAAATTATCTCTGATTAATTAGATGCAATTTGTTGTTGTTGTAGGGTTTAATGCCATTTTTCAGCACAAGATAGGCTATACATGGCAGCCAGTATAAATGGTGGAGGAAGAACCCCAGAAAACCCCAGAACGAACCACCGACCCACAAGAAGCTACTGGCAAGCTTTCTCACATATCCACATTAGTTGAGCCTGAGACTTGAACACACACAGACAGAGGTGAGATGGCAGTGATCCGTAATGGTGAGTGCTTTAGACCACCAACCACTACACAATGGGGGATACAGGAACAAATAAAAGCCTTTAAAAATTTGTATGGCTGTAGCGGAAACACTCAGACTGATAGCTTAACATGGCAAAAAGATGGGCAAGTGCCCACAAATAAAACAGTGTACAGTTCAACATTTGTAAAAGAACTTCAATAAACAGTCTAGTTGTTGTGGAACATGATTGGTGGATTATAGATTGGTATGGCTAAAATACACAATGAAATGCAGAAGAAATAAATACACAATAGAAAAATTGAACGCAATGGAAATAAAATAAGCAATGGAAATTATTTTTGTTTTTGAGCTTTTCATTGAAAAAAATCAAAGAAGTTTTTAACTGTCAGATGCACAAAGATCTGTTTCAATTGTACAATAAAGAAAAACACAATTAATTTTCAAAGCTGACACAAATAATTGTATGAAATGTGCACATTTTAGAAAGTACACAAAAAATGGAAATAATCACTCATGAAAAAATGTTCACTGCTGAATATTTTGATACAATAAATCTTCAGCGCAATGGAAACAAAGAATGCAGCTGAAATTATTTATTTCATTTGTAAGTGATTTGTTCCACTACTACCTTTTGTTCTGGTAATTTCACTTTTGGGATGATAATTCCCTTTGTTCCAGTAAATCTTGATACCGGATTATGTCGGAAAACAACATGAGTATATGATGTTGGGATTTGTTTATCACTTATCTATCTAAAGAATGCAAGATCATTTATTCATTCACAAGACAGTCTTAACATTCATAATGTAATTCAAACATGGTGGTTCATTTGACATTTAAACAAAGCACAACGTTATTACATATTGGAAATTTTGCTTTTTTACTAATGTGCCATTTCCAGGAAAATCTAATTCAAACCCCTTTTTTTCTCAGCATAAGAATTAAAAAAAAAAAAAACCCTGACTATTTACACATCTAGGTTTACTTGGGGAACAACATATATATATATATATATATAGTTATATATATATATATATATATATATATATATATATATATATATATATATATATATATATATATCTGTGTGTGTGTGTGTGTGTGTGTGTATGGAGGATTTATTTATAATAATAATAATAATGATAATAATAATAATAGCCCAAGAATTTGAGTGAGTGTTGTTACAAGTCTATGCTCTTAAAATAAGTAACAGAAACAAGTGAAAACCAATAAGCTTTGTTAAATTTAACAAATAATTTATTTCTCTAGAATACAAAGTGAAAATGAGAAAAAAGAACTTACAGTACTGCAAATTAAATCCCTAAACAATCCAAGAATTACAGACATAAATCATAATAAAATAAAGTCCTGAATAAAACTCACTACAAGTCCCAAAGAGATCCAAAGCTGAAGGCGATGATGTGTCTGTTATAGTTTACGGAGAGTTGATGTGTCAACAGTCTTCTGTTGAATCACAGTAATATAATTCCAGGTTTGAATATATTATAAATTCCAGTGATTATCTCTATCCAAGAATTTTCTCAGAGCACATTTGTATTTCCAGAGAAAATAATCACTTGAATTCAGTACTTTGAAGTAAATAAAATTCAGCCCAAACTGGTCATAGCATAATACAACTTGAAGGTACTAGATGTTAAAGCACGACTGATAAAATCCTCACAATTGCAATATATATAATTCTCTACTTGACCTCAGGTCACAATTAGCATTTTCTAAAAAAAAAAAAAACATTACTTAATGGAAAATAACCTTCTAAAATGATCTAATGAGCTTTGTTTATTTACAACACAACAACCTGTACAATTCATTTAGGACACTCCAAAACCCTGACACAAATCAACATATTTACTCCTTCTTGTTTACCTGAATAAAAATCCTGATATTAAGTTCATACACATAGAGAATAATGAAGCTCTTATTAGTTGTTTACATAAAATGAAATTTAAGCAAATTTTAAAAAGTCAATCAGGCCAAGCAAAAATGAACTCAGTTTTGGACATGGTCAATTCCAGCATACAATGTTACATTACAATAGCACGTAATGAAATAAATTATTTTAAAGCTAACAAATAAACAATTAAATTAAATATACATAACACTTCCCTCATAAAGGAAAAGAAAGATTTAAGCAATAAAGCTTTATGTTTACTACAAGTCAAACATACATGCGGTGAAAAAATACATAAGATGAAATCTTATGAATGACACAAAGTATACATGAAACAATATATTTCTATACATGTAAAAGTGCATCTACTATTAAATTGTCTTTTCCCTTGATGTGCTTGATGTCAATATTACATTCCTGCAACAACAAACTCCACCTAAATAATCTGATTTTGTTTTTCATCTTGCCAATGAAAGTAAAGGGGTTGTGATCATTAAATACATCAATCGAAGAAGGAGCTGAATCAATGTAGACTTTAAAGTGTTGCAATGCCAATGCCAAAGCCAAACCTTCCATCTCGACTGTGGAATAATTTCTCTGGTGCTTATTTAATTTCATAGGAAAATAGCACAATGGATGATCTACACCATTTTCATCTTCTTGAATCAATACTGCTCCAACCCCAACATCACTTGCATCAACAGACAGTTTAAATGATAGACTAAAATTTGGAGCTGTAAGAACTGGTGCACTCTTAAGTATGGCCTTTAACTTATCACAAGTCTCCTGATATTTTTTAGACCAATGAAAATGTAGATTTTTGTGGGGGTAAAACTAATTTTAATTATGCAATACTTACCTGTCGTTATTGCTTAGCTATCTATTTTCATGCCGAAAATATACCATCTGTATGATGTGAATACATCCTCCTAGAGTGGAGAAAAAGTCAGTATGACCCTTTGACCTTTTGGACACCACTATGCCGCAGGCCATGCGCACAAGGTAGATGTATATATATGTCATCTCTTTACAGATGACAATTATGCAACATATCAGAGCATGGTGGAAGGAGGGTATTCGGCAATAGCGACAGACAAGTACTGCACAATTAAAATTAATCCCCCCCCACCAAAAAAAACTTCATTTTAATAGCAGCAATTACTTATCCTGTTGCTATTGCTTAGCTGAATTTGTCAGTAAGGTGGGTAGGCTGATGTCAAACTGATCAAATATAGAAAAATTAAATGTACTCACCATAGAGGGAGAGGTCCCCTTCTACAGAATATTCATGTCTCTCTGAGTAAAATGCTGTGCCATAACAATGAGACCCAGAGAAAAAAAATGCCTGTGCTCTGTTGTGCTAATGAGCGTTGGTAAAAGGAGGAAAAGGTGTTATGGGTGTGACAAAAAGCTGCTTTCATAATATCCTCCAGAGTGGAATGATTAAAGTAGGCCCTTGAGGTAGCAACAGCTCAAACCTCATGGGCTTATGTTTCATAAAGGTGGCGTCTCGATCAGTGAGAGACTCGTATGCTTGTTTGATTGTCTTGATAATCCACCGGGAGATAGTGGCAGCTGAAATGTCAACAGAGCCCTTAATAGGGAGAAAGAGACATTTCCTACCCTTTCTTTTTGCTTTGGAGACATTAAGATAGAAGCAAAGAGCACGCATGGGGCATAAAAGTCTATCTTGATTATCCCCTGCGCATATTTTACTGAGACTGGGAATCTCTCATGGGTAAGGGGGCTACTGAAGGTAACTGATGTTTTTTGCAAGAAAACCAGGTTGGCAGAGAAGGGAAATGGATTCGTAGTTCCCATTAAACCTAAGACAGCCAGAGTCAAGGGACAAGGCATGAATTTCACTTCTTCATCTTGCTGAGGTAAGGGTGAGAAGGAACACAGTTTTGAGTGTGAGATCCAAAAAGGAATCTTCATTTAATGGTTCATAAGGTGTTTTGGTTAAAGACCAAAGAACACAGGAAAGATTCCATCTAGGCACAATGGTGCAAGAGACCGGTCTCTGATGCTCAAAAAACTTTACAAGATTGGCAAGATGTGGATCTGAACCAACGTCTGTGCCCTGTGAGAATTTAAGTGTGTTGGAGATGGCAGCTGGATATCCTTTGATAGTGGATACTTAACATCTTTTGGTCTCAAAGAGGAACAAAAGGAAATCAGCAATGGAAGTTACAGATTGGTGGATTGGAGCAACATGTTTCCTATTGCACCAATCACAGAAGATTCTCCACCTGGCATCATAAACTTTGGATGTAGAAGGTCTCCTGGCTTTAATGATGCAACTGGAGACTCTGTCCGAAACCTTGTTCTGGCGGAGTGATTGTTTGAGATGAGCCAGGCGTGAAGGTGGAGAATGTCTGGGCTGTTGTGGAAAAGGCATCCCCGGTGTGGTGACTGGAGATCCCTCCTGTGTGGTAGAGACCTGAATCGATCTATCAAGAGGTCTAGGAGATCGCTGAACCATGGTCATTGGGGCCACAATGGGCAATGAGAATGATACAAGCAGTGGAAGTTTGGACTCTTTGCAGAACTTGTGGTAGCAGTCAGAAAGGTGGGAAAGCATATGCGAATAGGCAATCCACTGGAAGCTGAATGCATCGACTGTTGTTGTTCTCTGATCTGGGACAGGAGACACGTAAAAGGGAAGTTTGTTGTTGAGCTAAGTTGCAAACAAGTCCACTAGAGGTCTTCCCCAAAAGGAAAACAGGGAAAGTTAACATATTTAATGATCGATCAAGGGCTTCATGCTAATGTCGAACTTAGTCAAATTCTGTACAGGTATTTTGGAGACATAATTTGAGCTTTATTTTTTTATATTTTCAGCAATGGCAGCCACACTGACATATTTTGATGTGATATAAAATCATTTGAACAAATAGGAAAAGTCTGAATGCCAGAATGCTTTCTGTGACATTCAATCAAATTCTGTTCAGCAGTTTTCAATGAAAAGTCATTTGAACGGTTTTCCATTTAAAATGATGCAGCCAAATCTGATGGTGGTTGTGTAGCATTTGTACAAACCTGAAAGGCCTTCCAGACAAACTACTGTCTTCCAGATTTCGTCAAATTATGTTCAGAGGTTTTGCTGATTGTGGATTGGCATCATTTGTATAAACTTGAAAGAGATTTTAGCCATAAAGTTCTCTGCCAAGTTTGGCTGGGAGAAGCTGAAAAATAGAAATTGTTGAAGGGCAATGCACAATAGATGAAGGGCCATACTTAAAGCCACCTGAGTGAACAATATTTAAAACTGAAGATGATAACTAGCAAAAGGCAACTTTACACCAACTGGCTGATATCCATTCCAGTTTGATTGAACTTATCAACAAGCTGAACCTGAAAGGTTTCCAAAGGATGAACAGACAGATGGACAGTTGGACAAAAAGAGATATGCTATATAACCCTTTCACCCAAGATGTAGGAAAAATTACTTACACCAGACATCTACAATAAGTTGTTTGGATGTTGCAGGATGCATCTGACTAGGAATGGATCCATCACAGTAGATTGTCTGATTTCTGCGGTCTCTCATCATTACAAGGGTAATATTGCTAGTCAGCACGTGCAGTGTATTGGTATCTGTGTCCAAGACAGTTATGTTGTCAGTCACTTGACTGTTTCCAAGCCACCATCTAATGATAGGTACAGGCCGAGATGCACTAGAGATGCAACTAAGACTTTGGGAAACTCCTTCATAGAACACCACCATTCCACTCCCAGAAGCAATCAGAGTGACATTAGTCACATTCACTGAAATAAAAGCATGCTAATGTGGTAAACAGCAGGTAAGCCAGGTATTTTTGTGGGGGAATTCCAATAACCATGACCCAGACCCTAATACATATGTTTATTCTAATATTTAACCCACACTCTTACTAAAATATTAGCTACATATTATTTATTTAGCAAAATCAAAACAGCATCAGTGTCACTAGTCAGGTCATGAACTTGATTTTGGACAAGGTCAAATCCAAAATAAAATTATATATAACATATAATTATGAAGGAAAAAACTAATAGATAAAAATTAAATATACATAATACTTTGGACTCTAGATCTAATATATGGATATGCCTATACTGGTGGTTTTCTGGGTGGTTATCAACTTATAAAAATTTTATGTGATGTGTATGTGTGTGTGTGTGTGTGTGTGTGTGATTTGGATTTTTAACGTAGCTTTAAAAAAATTTCAGTCATATCGCTATGATGTCTGCAGTGTGGCAGTTTATAGCAATGTCTAGCACTGGGTCATCATGCCGCAGACATGTAGCATGATGTCCCACCCAGTCACATTATCCTGAAACCAGGCCGACCAGTCCTAACACTAACCTCTTAATGCTGAGTACCAAGCGAGGCAGCTGTTAGTACCATTTTTATAAGTCTTTGGTATGACTCGGCTGGAGATAGAACCCACGACCTCCCGCATCCTAGGTGGACGCTCTAACCACTAGGCTGTATGTGATGTATTCTGTTCCATTCGTAGATACTGCATGTCAGCTCTGGCCCTACACATTTCTACCAAACCTATTTATATATCACAATAAAGCAAAGTATTCATTAATCTGTTATAGGCTCCTGCAAGTATCAAAGTGATCAACAATGCATGCATGTGAAGTGGCAATAATAAAAAAAATGAATAATGGTAGCATTCATTTTTCTGCATGAGTACAGAGACATAACATCATTCCCTGCAGTTGCCTCTTTTTATATATGTCCATAGAAACCTGCATATCTAAAGCTGTTCCCCATTATTTATAAAATTCCATTTATCTGACTTATGCTTCTTATCATCAAGCATGTGATACCTGTCAGTGTTGTTATCAGTGTAAGTGTTATGAACAGTATGAAAAAGTATCATTATGATGATGGTGATTACTATTATTATTATTATTATTATTATAATCTGCTGCCAGAACAAAAAAATGGCAGTGATGTTCTTACTAAATAAAAACTTTAAAATGTATATACTTAATGTTTCCTTTGAGAGAGTGAGAGAGAGAGAGACCTATCCCATTCTGCCAGCATTCTATATAGAATTAGGCTTCATAAATTTTGCTTTTAAAAAAGAAAGTCAAATAATAAAATCCTGTATGATGAAATGTGGTTTTCTGAGACAGACACCTAATTCAGCATTGAGACCTTAACAGTGGTTACTCCCCTTGTTTACAGTGTTGAGACTGGTTTACAAACCTCCAAATCTGCATGTAACATGTCTGAGATAGGTGGCACTCTACAGTTTCGTTATTTCGCATAGATTTTTAAAGAAAGAGAATTTCCCTGGTTTTACTCACTGGTTATATTGGCTATTTAAAAAAGACCTTGTATATCTTGTCTATTGCTCAAAGAACATTTAATTCCCTTTATTTTGGTGTATCAATGATGCATGTAATATGGGTTATAGAGTTTACAGCTTGCCTTACTTCAGATGTGCACTTTTCAAAAAACTGCTAGCTCCACTTGGTCATTTTCACTTCACTTATTTGACATTTTATATATTTGCTAATTCATTGCACTTTCAGAAGCTTGTTTTGTCTAGTCTGGCAAAATTCGTTTTCCCTATTTTAATAACTGCCAAAGATAGTGTATTTTAGACTAATTCAGGCTGATTTTTTTAGCTCAAAAGAGAGGTCATTTTAGTTAGCTGTGTGCTTAGATCATACAATTTCCACAAGTACAATATCCAAAGAAATTTCTGCCACAGTACATGAAAGTAACATACAAGTATACCAATATTCTCTCCACTGTGCATGTTGCAAATGTAAATGGCTTCACCTTACACCAATAACTCTCTCAGAAGTTCATAATATCTGTAGATCATCCCCATACTAGAACATAGAACTACCATGTCAGCCTCATTTTAAAACAGGCTATACTTTCAAAATTGAACTGTCACAATTTAGCACATAACTTCGGGAAATTTAATTACAAGCAATACCAATATGTGTGCAGCAATTGATTATGGAACCCCAGTATTATGTATATTTAATTTGCATTGTTTGTTAGTTAGGTTTTTTTAATTGTTTAGTTTTTTTATTTCATTACATGCTATTTTAATGTAACATTGTATGTTGGACTTGACCTTATTCTGTAAACAACTAATACATAGCTAAAATATTCTCTATGTGTATGGGCTTAATATCAGGATCATTATTAATACAAGTAAATATGTTTATTTGGGTCTAGGTCAAGATTATTGGGCTTTACCTGGTCTACCTGACATAATCCAGGTTTTGTATTGTTAATTTTAGTAATAAGTTTCTAATAATAGCCAATTGTTGTTGTTGTAAACATTAGGATCATTCTAGAGGGTTATTTTCCATTAGGTAATAGGTTTTTTTTTTGAAATTGCTAATTGTGACCTGAAGTTAAATAGAGGACTATACCATTTCATTACAGAATGGAAACTTCAAGCTTTAAAGATCTAGCACAATCAAGTTGTATTATATGTTGTAACCAGTAATTTCAGGCTGGAATGTATTTCTTCAAATTACTGAATTCAAGTGATTTGCTTTGGAAATACAAAAGTGCTCTGATACAATTCTTGGACAGAGACATTCACTGGAATTTATGGTTAATTCAAACCTGGAATTATATTACTGTGATTCAACAAAAGACTGTTGACACACTAGCATTATACAAGCTACAACATGCATATCAACACCTTCAGCTTTCGAGTTAATTTTGACTTCTGCTAAAAAAAAATTGATTCAAGACTTTACATTATTAGGACTTATGTCCATAATTCAAAGGATTATTTGGGGATTTAATGCACAATATTGTAAGTTCTTCTTTTTCATTTTCACTTTGTATTCTAGGGAAATAATTATTTGTTGAATTTTACAAAGTTTGTTGCTTTTCACTCGTCTGTTACTTATTTTTAGAGCATCGATTAGTAATACCCACAGATAATTTAAAATCTCAGAATTATCATGTTGGTGAGTAAAATCATGATTGTTTATTGATTTTTATTGTTGCTGTTGTTCCGCAGTTTTCCCATATGATTTAGTATGTCAAATGAGGACTTTGTAACCTTTCTCCACACAGTCATTGAGATAATAACTTTGCAGATGATTATTATTTACTGCTGAACAAGTACTTTTTGAAGATAGATGTTCATGTGCAAACTAACAATCAAGCATAAAAGAAGCCATCAACATGGTTTGTTTCCTTTGCCACTGATGTGTTAATGTTACGTGTGACTGACAACCCAAAAGCATAACAGCAGCTCTTCTGCAGGCTTGTTTATGTTGCCATTATGATATTCAGGTTAAAGTGAAGATGTATCTAGGATGGCATTTTGTGACCATTTGTGAAAGAAACATGATAATTAGTTCAAAATAGTAGTTTAAATTAAGGTAAAAATGTGAAATCTTAATAATGCTCTTTCTCTTTTTTTATAACATACGTTTATAAAATGCCCTGCCCACAGATCTGTTATTAAGTGCATGAATGCATCTTCTTTACTTCACAACATTGTTAAAAGTCTATGCTCTTAAAATAAGTAACAGAAAAGAGTGAAAGACAACAAGCTTTGTAAAATTTAACAAATAATAATTTACTTCCCTAGAATACAAAGTGAAAATGAGACAAAAAAACTTACAGTATTAAGAATTAAATCCCAAAATAATCCAAGAATTACAGACAAAAGTCCTAATAATATAAAGTCCTGAATAAAACTCAGTACAAATCCCAAAGAAATCCAAAAACTGAAGGTGATGACGTGTCTGTTATAGCTTACAGAGTGTTGATGTGTCAACAGTCTTTTGTTGAATCACAGAAATATAATTCACGTGCTTTTCACCATACAGTACAGAGAATAAGCAACAGAATTTTATAAGTTTTAAAAACATTTTACTGAAAAAAAGGCTGTTTCAAAATACTGAGAATAGAAATAGGTTTCCTGGGTCCAACTTAGAGCCTTTTTATGTCTTGGGATTGCTTTTGCTTGTATCAATTTACAATTGAGTTCACATGATTGTGTCTTGGTGAGGGTGTAGAGAGAGTGGAAAGGATTAAGAAAAAAAAAATTCACCATCTCTCCATGCATCTTGATAGAGCTGCTGTGGCAAATTGCAGATAATAGCTCTGCACACCACACTTTCTCATGAAGATGCCAAGACTGTCTTTAAAATCCATTGGTTAAAATATATGCCTAGTTGGATGCAGTCTTTGCTGGTTTCAATAGTTTAATGGGGGTTGGAAGTGTCACTAGAGACTAGTTGTCCAAACTTCCCTGCTGGATTCTCGGAGGGAATCCTGGTCAGAATAGCTAAGACTGACCATTTCATTGCAGAAAGGGGGAGAACATATTTTCAAGTTTAATGGGGACCTTACAGGTAATACAGCATTAATAAATGCCTCTGTCCAGTGCATGTTGCAATGCTTTATCAGCACAAATCAACTGTGTAAACATGAGCGTGTGCTTATTACTGTCTTTCAATCAATCTATGGCATGGACCAATTAATAGTCAGTATTTGAACAAGATAAACAGTTTTTGAAATTTATTTTTGCTGGGCTTGACTGATAGAATATTGCTTCCTGAATCACACTCTTCAAAAAATGAATCATACTTCAACACTATTCCAACAAATGATATAATGTTTTGCATTTTATATATGGAGTAAAAATATGACATCAAAGAAACATTGCCGCTGTTCATAAACTTTATTAAAGTTGGCTTCAACATTCTCTTTCAATGCAGTGATGTGACGTTTACTCATTTAGCAAGCAAACTGCACACATTGTGCAACCCATGGACTATTACCATTAACAGTCCAGAAAACTTAAGTGGCCTAAGCTAGAGTGAATGTAGACTGGCAAAACTGTCTATGAAGCTACTAAGTTATACATCTTACTCAACTTTTGTTGTCTTTAAATCAGCTATGCAGTTCTTTATCTGTGCTCGGAGTTGTTGGTGATTTTCCAATTCTGCAAACATGGTCTCGAACTCTGCCATGCTAACTTTTTTACCTTTGATAGCCACCAAATAAAATTTACTAACATGTTCAGACTGTCCAGACTCCTCATGCCAGGTGCAATACAGACATGCACTTCTAGCTGATTACCCTTTCTTACTGGCACAAGTGTCATACAATTATAGAAAATATTTTCTTGGGGAATATTTAAATTTCTGGTGATTGTGCGTTCTGGGGATCTAGCATCCTTTACATTTAAAAACAGACCAATTACACCTGTACTTTTTACATCTACCACTCATCAATGCCCAATAACTGTTACCTGAAGAATTGTTTCCTTTTAGAATAACAGTTGAGATCCTTTATGTCTTGAGTCAATGTTGGTGTAAAATTTAAGTTGGTGAACGTAACCGGGATAGATAGAGCTGTGAATACCACTTTGCTATAACATAAACAATCCTGGATTGTTTTGACACCTGGTGATGCAGTCAACTTTTGAGCATATGCCTGTGCAATGATTCCAATTTGACTTCAAGTTGGTTGTGGTACATCAGGGTGATTCCAATGGCAATTTCTACTTGACCCTTAGCAAAATTATATGACAGTTCATACGAGAGTTTAGTAATACCACTTTGAGGCCAATATTTGTTGACAAGTGAGGCAAAATTGTTATCGATGTTAGCATCTACTGCCAACTGATCAAGCACCCATTAGTAGATTCTGCAACTTCATCACTGCAGTCAAAATTCTTTACATATATAATGATAAAACTAATCTTCAACACAAACACTACAATGCTATGCTCAAAATGGCTGCTGAAGCCATAAACCAAGTGATTTATATGAAAAATGTTACTTTTTTTGTCAATTTCTTTGTACATCTATCTTCAACCACCAGCCAAGGAGTGACATTTTTACTTAAAGACAGCCAAATGCTTGTTAACAATAGGCAGTTGGGATGGTGTTAACCTTCAATGTTATAATTTAACACCATTGTTTCAGGAGATAGTAACTTCTGAATGAAATTGTTTTTATTTGTGGAAAAAAAAGAATGTTGGACTTGCAATAGTAACTGGGAAACATAATGTAGTTAAGTTGCAATATTTTCGCATAAAATTGGTTTCTAGCTGTATAACAACCAAACCATATACAAATTGTATTATCCCCCTTAATCATTCAATGCAGCATATACAATACACATCAGAGCAGCACAAATTAAAGCTGTATCACACTACAGGCTTTCTTTTCTTCATAAAAGAAATCAATCTTTCTTTGAAATAAAATGTCTTTTTTAAATATAACATGAACTACAACTTTTGATCGACGTTACCCAAAGCTTTTTATCAGCAACATGGAAAAAGGCATTGATAATTAAAGAGTATGCATTTTTTAAATATACCACACTTATCTTCATCTTGCAATTCATTTACTGATAAAATTTAAAAAAATAAAAATTTGATTCCTCTCTTTATTCAAAATATATATATATATATATATATATATATATATATATATATATATATATATATATATATATATATATTGCTGCTTATCAGTTCATTTTGTATTTAACCACAATTTACATGATTTATTGGGGCTATTAACCTGCTATTAGTGTGCTTTTCTTATTTTCTTATGATCTACTGTTGATTCTTTCCATAATTAACATGTATAAACTTAAAGCTTCTGGAATTTAATAGACTGAAAGTTGAACGAGTGAGCTTTACTACAATAATCAAAGTGAACACAGTGACAATATTCAAAATGACCTCAAAATTAATATTAACAGTTCAAGACAGATGCCAACGGGTACCCAGGTACTCACCTGCTGATAACAACCCGGGTAATAAAATGAACAACCAGATACCCGCAAAAAAAAAGTTTTCCTAGTTCAGATCGAGACATAGAATAATGATTAAAATTCGAGGCTCATGTCATGTGCGCATTTATTCATCAAAGGGGCTTTTATGAGTGCTTACATTTTATCTGTCATACATGTACTATCTAATAATACAAAGGGGGACACTTCTCCGTTCTCGTGTTACCTATTTAAGAATCAACGCTCATATTTCAAACTAGACCGTCCTAGCTACATGCCTGTCCATGGCTTGTGCGCCATTTTTCTTGCGACTTAAATGAGCTTGTTATGAGATCCTGATGACATTAACTGGGTCAATACCTTTCATTGACAGTGACACTAAGTACTGATTAAGAAACATTTGACAAAATAAAATTTAAATACGTACTACAATTCAAATAAAAGAAAGCACACTAGAAATGTCCGGTTTAACTAATGCCACTTTTGCCTCAAGTTTGTGGCCCTGGAGCAAGTGTTAGCTGTTCAAGTCAGGGCCACTGTTCACATGTTTGTTTACTGGACTCTTTTTTATTAGCGGGAAACCCAAGACATATTTTTGTCACGGCAAAGGCAGCACAAAAACTTGGTTACCGTAAGATGCACTTCTTATAGCATATTAGCAAAAAAATGAATGAAATGGACAACTTATACAAATAAAATTTTTCATTGAAATATTTAAGTATAAGGAAAATCTTTGTTATTTAATAACACTCGAAGAAAATCTAATAAACATTCACCACTTGTATAAATATGGTAACTTTTGCATTAATTTTACGAAAAAGCTCTAAAAACAACAGGATTCTTGAATGTGAAACCACTTGTCATAGATTCATTCTATTTTGATACTACATACGTAGTAGACCAGTCTAAACTGAAAATAAAAGGTGCTATATATTATAAAAGAACCGGCTGTATCGATGTGACTGATAGATGTTATATGATTGAAAAACGTTAGAAGAGAGGGATTTTGTTATACTTAAAAACATGCTGCACCGGACCATTATAACAGGACAAACCATGGCAGGTCGAGGATACTACAAAAGTCAACATTTGTAGACTTTGTATGACTATTCATGAAAGTTACTGTAGACATGTAGGCTACAGTTAAAGTGAGTGCTATGCATATATAAAATTTATAAATTTCTTCTGTGTCTATACTCTTGTACAAACTACTAATCCACATGGATTTAGCTGGTTTGTGACAAAATTTTTAACTGCAGATCCAAGCAAGTAGCAAAAATAAATGTACATTAAATAAAATATATATGTACGTTTTTCATACAGTTTTCTGTAATTATGCCATGTAATATATAGATTGCTCTTTTTATGCTCCGATTACACTGTTTTGCCACTTATATTAGTAATAATTACGCTTATACCTCTCTTTGTGGTTGGCATGTGTGACCCTACAAAAAAGCAGTTCAGGTTTATATTGAATACAATTTTCCTTTGATCAGGTACCTGATTTCCCTTTGATCGGGTACCTGAGTAACCAATCATTAGGACTGACGGGTACCCAGTAGAAATTTCCCAAAATTTTGACATCTCTATTCAAGATCAACAGGAAATAATTGGGATTTACATCCTTTGAAGCCAAAATCATGTACACCTCCAGTTCAGAGTAGTTAACAAAGTTCTAACAGAGATTTCCGTTTAAAGCCACGAAAAAGATGAAGCTACATATTAATAGCAATCAGTGCAATTAGTGATGGATTTTGTCACCTTGGCAAACACATGGCTCAGCCATATTGGGTGATCTACAGGTCATTATTGAATAAATATGATGTATCAGCTGATGCATTATACTATACAAGTTAAACCACCAAAGTTTGCATAACAGCTGAAATGAAAAAGATGATACAATAGATGTACTGGAGAAATTTTTATAACAAATTACATTATTAACCTGCAATTAGTGTGCTTGTCTTATTCTCTCATTATCTATTGTCAATCCTAGAATTAATAGGAATGGTTCAAGAAAAACAGAGGAAAAAAAAAGAGTTTTACAAGCTTAGAAGCCAAAAACCTCTTCCACATCCAGTATGGAGTAAACAAAGTTCTACTGGGGATACCTGCTTAAAGCCATGAAAGAAAGGAAGGCGCATTAATAATAAATAATCAGTTCAATTAGATATAGATTTTATAGCCTTGGCAAACATGTGGTTTAGCCATTTTGGGCAATATGCAAAGCATTATTTTGATAGATATTAGATGTTCAGCTCATGCATAATACAGAAGTTTAACGAAAGTAAACACATATCTAGTTCCTGAGAAAACAAGTAGCATGGATATGTATATTTGGATTGAAAGTACTGAACAGGCTGCATTAGCAGAAGCTGCATAATGGATGGCACTGTGTATATTTCATTGTGTGGGAACATGTTAAGCAAACAATTTAAAAGTGACTGCCAGAGTGAAACTTGCTAATATGTACGATTTATTTTTCCTTTTGTTTCTTTAAAGCAGACTCTCTCTCTCATATTAAAATTACTATACTTAAATTTTGTATATTTTGTGAAACACCTCAACAGTTTCAGCATTCTCTGCTTGGAAATCTTTCATTTCTTGCAAAGTTATGTCATCGTGTTTTAGTGGGTGAGTATTTGAATATTAAATGGCATTGTGTACAACTATAAAAGAGCACTTTGCACTGTACACTGCAGCTGAGCTGACAGATGATTTCCACATGATGCAGTGGACATCAATGATTGCCTAATGATATTACTCTGACTTCTAACTGGAGCAATAAAACTTAATCCTCCACTACAAGCCACAATATGACAATCCACAATGGCCACCATGTCCTGACCATTAAAAAGATTAAGATCCACCATGTGAATGTGGGTTTTCTGTAAAACACAATGAGTGTACTTTGGTCCTTTGGCAATATAATATTCTGGATTAGAAATTCAATTCACTTATAAACCTTCCTTTTCTGTTTGCATACATTTGTTTTGAAATGATATTAGATGTGGAATTAAAATAAACATGTAGGATTTAGAATTCATAATTTGTTTATATTCTTTCTTTTTTATCCACTGGGAACCAGCAACAATAAAATGGAAACATATGAGATTTTTATCCTTCTAAATTATTAGTCCCACTCCACATGAATCCTTATCTATACTCAATTTAGCATAAAATAATATTTAATCCATAACATGCATTCAGTAGCCATAAAAAATAAACAAGATATACATATTTGCTTTACCTTGCACAAAGAGTCTTGGTTTAGCAGAAGAAACCAGTCTACTAGGGTCAGTGTTGTATGCCTGGCAGTAGATTGTCTTGTTGTGGTCCATGTTACTAAAGGTAATGGTCTGACTGGGTCCACTGCCTCTCTTTTGAGATCCTATATACCAGTCTATGATTGGGGTAGGTCTACTGGTTCCTGTCAGACAGGTCAAGGTCACTGGTTCTTCTGAGGTCACATTCAGTGTTTCTGTGATGTTCTGGTTATTCTGTTGTAACACTACTTCTGTAACTCCCACTGAAAAAGATGTGTCAAATACACAAACTTAACTACAATACAAATCTCATATTAAAAGTATTGCTGAATACCTTTAACAAACACCTTAACAAACTGTTGATGAAAATAATGCTGCCACTGGAAGAAATGTGGCTACTATGTCTCACTAATATCAGCTTGACAATTAAATTTCCAGCCCAGCACTTTCAACTTTTCACTACTGAACACATACCTAATAACCCGAGAGTTTCAGGATATTCATCAAAACAGTCACCTGAAGATGTATCAGCTTCATTTTAACACAATAACAATTGCAAGAAAGATTTACAGGAAAGTGTGGCCACACACATTCAGCAGAAGTAGCTTTGACAGCAGTGTACTAACTAGAGATGCATGATTGAGAATCAAAAATCCCCTTGGTGTCAGAACTGGCAGTCAGATTGAGTAAAAAAATAAAACTTGGTGTCAAAACTGAGGGTAAAATTGAAAATTAGTGGGTCTCTAATGCATAAATGAGGGTAAAGGGAAACATTAAGTAGCTTTAACACATTTAGCAGCAAGAGGGGAGGGGTGACCCCAGAAAAATGGCGGCCAACAAATTTTTGTTACCCATTAATAAAACCTCCATTATGGAATCAGATGCATTTATGAACAAGAGACAAAAAAAATTCTTGCGAATAACCTATATTTATATGAGACTCACAGAGCCACCATACTGTAATCTGACCTAAAAATAAAATAGCAAAAGGAAATACCTGCAACCAGGTTGGACGACGTTGGATATCTCTTAAATCTTGGGTAATTGTTACATTTTTCTTTTTCCATTGCAATTGTTAGATCACTAAGTGCAAAATTTTAGAGATTCAGAGGATTTTTCTTTTTCCATTTTTCTTTTTCCATTTTTCTCCATTTTTCCTTTTCCACTGCAATTGTTGGATCACTAAGTGGGAAAGAGTGTTTTTGGTTTGTTAATTTGTAATCAAGCATGTCCCCCGCCCCCCAAGTGAACCCCGAGCACTGTCACATATCTTTGGATTCTGCAACCATGTTAGAAAAGTTATCTTCGGGGCCAAACACACAGTTGTGTTAGTTTGAAAAATCACTGACAATGATGCAATCTGGAGACCCGATGTAGTTGATGCTGGTAAAGTGACTGACAAAATTTTCATTGTGGATGCCATTGATGACGCAATCACTGGTTGAAGAATGGCTGCTCTCTTTCATGGACAATGGCGGTAAGTCAACGCTGTCATGGTTGACTATAACCACAGACAGTGTCCAGAGTAATGTTGTTGGTTTATTTACATGGCAGATAGTATCACAGCAGTAAGTGTCGGCGCCACGACACATATTTATAGTGTTTCAGGTAGATTCACAAGAGCGAACCCAAATGGTGTTTGATACACTCAGAGTTAGTGAAGTTTCTCTGAGAATAAATGGACATAAAAAACCATCCAAAGTGTTGTTATTGAGTTTTAAAAAGAATCATGTTCCACGTGCGAATCAATGGTTTATGCCATTTATGGGGCATGATCAGAATGTTGATTCTGGTTTGCAAATATCTCTGTTATTCTGTCAGACAAAACAATGTTGCTTGAAGGCATTGGTGGACGAATGAGAGTCAATGATACGCCTGTTGAAAACATGTAAGTGTTTTCCAAACATGTAATTGGATTACAAGCGATCTGTAATTAGATCATTCATGATGTTGTAATGTCATATCATTACGTCAATGTTACTCTGACATCTGGTCAGATTAAAAAATTGCAATCCGCATCGAAGAAGAATTCTGGGGCAAAAATAACTCTGAAATCAGTGGCGTTGCAGGTCCCAAATAAATTTCAAATAATTTACGCTGAAGTGAATCATGGATGTTTTTCCTGGATACAATTTTCAGATCATTAGAGCGCCTCAAGTTCCAGAAATCAGACATTGGAGTCTGAAATTACGGTATGCAGTATTTCACACTGAATTTTGTCAGGTTGTAATCTGATTAACGATTTCAGTTGTTGTACTTGTTCATCCTGTGATCGATGGTCATACAAAACTTCTTCATAGTGGCTAACATAGTTGATCAACCATTCATTTGGTGATTCACCTGTAAACTGTGGAGGATGTCCATGATCTCCACACATGATAATTGCAGTAGATTTTGTTACTAACCAATCAAGAAATGTCTGTAATGTTTCTCTGGATACTGTACAAACCTCATCCCAGATAATTATTCTCGGGACATATTTCTCACCCATTCGTTCGGGTGTCCATGCATCACCTCGCCATCTATAGAAATTATGATACGTGCATGCACTGACACCATGTTGTCTCATCTCTCTGCAAGCCGGTGAGTTGGCATCAACACAATCATGTCAGAGCTTTAAAATAATTCTATCGCACATGTTGTTTTACCAGAACCACCTGGACCATTCAGATAGAGCGTGCTATATCTCGTCACTGGATCGTTTACTGACAGTGATGATGATGGTTCTGATAAATTATCGTTGTGATAATAAACATCAGATATTTTAACATCAGCCGACTCTGAATATTTATATATTTGTTCGTGTTTCATTCGCCACAAACCCCAATGAGTATCCGCAGTGTCCTTACAAATAAATGGCTCAAGAAGGTCCATTTTACAATGACTAATATAAAAAGAATGCATAGCAACTCATACAGCGTCATTAGGACATCTGTTGATTATCAATAACAGGTTTATTTATGAGTAGGCAAGCACTGATGATCTCAAATGAGTAAACTGAGGAGAATTACCATCGCAGAAGCTAATGTTCGTACCAATAATTATTC